>MJUU01032391.1:44612-59124 GCA_002080025.1 Modiolus philippinarum
GGGTATTTTTAGTTTTATGAACCCTTCTACCATAAAAATGTGGCCCCAAAACTGAAAAAAAAAATTTGCTTTTGAATTCTATTTTTATTTTCTTTCCTACCCTACTAATATAAGGCCTATTATTCCTATTATTTTAATCCAAATTACAGTTTTTCCCCTGACCTCAATTTTTCTGAAATTTTACTATAATTCTGCAACCTGAGTCAATTTTATCATATGTACACCTGAAAAACAATTTAGACTTCTCGTCTTCTGAAATCAACTGATAAACTTTCATCAGTTTTATGCCAGAATTAATTATTGATTTTTTGTTATCAGTATCCTTTTTTGAAAAGGCAAATTCAGTCTACACATATCTTGCATTTTGATGTGCTCTTTTGTAACTGGGTAGGAGTGATACTCTGAAGTAGGGTTGGAGAGATATTGGCAAATATGACACACCTGAAGATGAAAAGTCTGTATTTCATAACACCTACAGGTGGTATGTACTCCTTGAATTTCATCTGTAAAGGGGATTTGACTGTTGTTTGAGGATCTCAAATGTGTGGTTTAAAATTGTGGTCAACATTTTAGCCCAAATAAATACTTGTTATTTTATTTTTTTCTTATTATATTTTTTTGGGGTAAATATTCTTGCTATTTTTGGTTGAGTTATACCAAGATTTGTGTTGGGCAAGGATGTATAATGATAACTTATAATGATTGTAAGTCCTTGTGTTGGGGAACTTCTAGATTTTTTTTGCATAATTCTACATTGTTTGCAATCAGATTTACTATATAAAGCATTGAAAGTGCTTTTCCTTCTTTAATAATTTTTTATTTATTTATTATTTTCGAAAAAAAAAACTAAGTATACTAGTATTTGATATATGGAATTTTATGGGAGTATTTAAATCTGAACTTTGAAGGTTGACATATTTTGGACACTGATATGGCAACATCAAGCCCATTTTCTTAAGAAATGTGTTGTTGTATATTTCTAGATGGGTGTACCAGGCCTTGAATATATATGACAGACACACCCCAACAAAATATTCTATGTGGCCTGCCAGATAATTGACGATATATTGATAAGATGACCTGATATTCAATATCGTCTGCTGTGGTCCACAAACAGTTGCCCAGTTAATAGGCTATTCAATCAAGTTTAAGTTAACATGCGTATACTGCTTTGTTTTTTTTTGGCATCATTTGATCTAGCAGCTTCATGTTTGTTCCGTAAGACAAATATCCGTAATTGAACTTGTTGTTTTGATTAGGTATTATCGTCAGGTCGCCGAGTGTCTCCCCCTTTTCGCTGTGTGGTTTGCATCAACCACGGTCCCTACACGGTTCCTGTCGAATGTCTCAAGGTACAGTCATATGGTTTAATCATCTGTCATCACCATTTTATTGTTGTAAATGAAAAAAGCGCAATTTATCAATTATATCGACCCGAGCACGTTTCTGTAACAACATTTCCATATGCAGACAACGCAATATTTTGCTTCCTTAACCTTTGACATAGACAAAATTACCTCCGCAATGGAGAGCGTGCGTCTGCGCAGTATGAAACTCCGAACTCGCTTATTATCTCGAAAACGAAATCATGAAGGTATATTTTTCTTTGCAGATTTGGGAAGAGCATATTCAAATTCAAATATTCAAATTTCAAAATTTCACGAAAAAATCAGTTCAGGATCTTTTCTGTATCGCATCCCCTTAAGCAGCGCCTTCCTCATTTTATTCTTGTCATGACACAATAGTATCCGGAGTTGTGAAACACTGTCAGTGTCACAGATTTAACGTTCAGATTAGATTTCAAACCAAAGCAGAAAACGAACCCATAACTTGAACACGACAAATTGCACATGTATCACATTCAACATCCCAACTCCACATAGCAACAAGATTCCATTTCTTTAAGGTAAACATCTTCTCTGGTTTCTTTGCTGTTTCACGATCGACTTCCATTTCTTCTGACATTTTTTCTCGATTATATGTTGTATAGTGCTGATTTAATGTTTTAAGGTGACCGATAATTGTAGGGTTTTGGATTACGAACTGGCATGGCTACGATTACCTGGATTTACCTGGAAAAGTATATAAATAAATAAATAAATAAATAAATTTTATTTAGAGTCGGCATATATACACAATAAGAAACATAAGCACTGGTGTGCTTTTGACCGACATAATCAACAATAACATAACACAATATAACAAAGCATGCAAAATAAATAAGGAACATACAAGAGACACAAATATGAAGAGCTGGCTATGATAAACATAATAAAAGAGATGTCAATGAAAATAAATAAATAATATAGCAACTAAAAAAGCAGATCTAAGCTAAAAGGCAAATATAAGAGCTAACGTGCAAGCTAAGCTAAAAATTTTAGTTTGGAATGACCTAGATGGTATCAGCACATATAGTGCAATTACAATTGTTCCCATCCCAAGATTAAATTATGCTCTTAAACTGGTTAAAATTAGATGTTTTTCTAAAATCATCAGGTAGGTCATTCCATAAAACAGCAGCAGCATATTTAAAAGAGTTTTTACCGTAAGTTGTTGTTCTAACTCTTGGAATATCTACAATATTAGAATATCTAAAATTATAATTTGAATTTTTAAAAACAACAAGGTCATATAATCTTAAAACATTCAATAGCCATCGTACGCATCCTTCTGAGGTACTTTCGCTCGATCTATTAATTCATCATATGTACTCTTGTAGTCATCATATATGAATCGCAAGGCTCTCTCTTGAATTTTTTCCAATTTATCAGTATTACTTTTAGTGCAAAAATGCCAGGCCAAAGGACAAAAATTAAAGTTTGAAAGAATGAAAGTATGAAAAATGGTGAGCTGATTCAATTTTGACAGAAAACAGCCAATGCGTTTAAGCACGTTGAGTTGCTGAGAGGCCTTGCGACATATATTTTTTATATGTTGATTAAAATTTAATTGATAATCTATATCGATCCCCAGTAATTTTACCACATCATCACAATTTATTACAGTTGACTTAATATTAAAAACTGGTTTCATATCATGCGTCTTATTTCCAATGGCAATAGCCTGAAATTTATCAGGGTTAGCCTGCATACAATTAATTTTGAACCAATCGATCAAAATGGCACTTTCATTTGAAAGAACAGACATTAAATTATCGAAATCATAGTCAGCATACGACAAGGTGTTATCATCAGCATAGTTATTTCAATAATGTACCATGCTCAATAAAATAAAATATATCATTTATAAAAATGTTAAAAAGTAGGGGACCGAGTATAGAACCTTGGGGCACGCCTTTAGTGATGCCAGCCCAGTCACTGAGAACTCCCTGAAGCTTGATTTGTTGCTTACGGCCTGTTAAGTAATTTTGGGGTAATTTCACTGATTTTGAAGAAAGACCATAAGCAAAGAGTTTACTTAAAAGGATGTCATGTGGCAGACAATCGAAAGCTTTCGAAAGATCCATTAATATAGCTGCCACATACTGATTTTTGTCAAGTGCAGATTTCCAGTCTTCAAGGAGTCTCAGCAGAGTGGTCTGACATCCGTGTTAATGTAGCGATCGTAGTGAGTGGAATATAACGACTGGATTATTCGGGTTAGTTTTGTTACAAAATTTCTTTGCTTCCTATAAGCTTCCCATGATTTACTGGTTTTGCACTTTTCATATTTATTACGAAGCATCTGCTTTTAAAAAATAGCTTTTCTTAATTCGCTGTTCATATAAGGTATGGATTCCTTTCGAGGATACCTCTGCTTCATTGGTACATGTTTATTTATAACATTTGATACTTTCTCTTCAAAATCATTGTACAGGATGTTACAATCAACTATATTATGATCTGAGTTATGTAGAAAATCAATTTTGTCAAGATCAGAAACATATTTATCAATATCATAATTTTTAAAACTTCTATATTGCAATTTGGCATTTTCATACTTTGGTGTTTTACCTTTAATAAAAGTGGATATCATGTGGTGACAATCACTGATACCAGTATTAAATTAATAATTATTGTTAACCGAGACCGGAACCGAGACTTATTATGAAACCATCACCGGATGCGGACCTGTTTTAAAAGAAGTAACGATAATTTCTATCCTTATTGTTGCCTGACCTTATTGTTACCTGACAAAACAAATTCTAAGAATTCTGTATAAGAGATTAAGAGATTAGATTGTTTATTCCAATTAATGGTCCCACAAGGGGCATACAAATTTCATACAATGACTAGCTTTCATTTCAGGTACACATACATACAAAATTGACAAAGAACACGAGAACATATATCTTCTTCTTCTTCTGCCATTTACGGGAGTATACTCAAGGCCTAGTTGGAGTGTGAAACATCCCGGAACTTGTGCGCAATGTTCATTTAAAGTAGGACTTAGAATAGCCAAATGTCACAACTAAGTTTGTATACTATTATACATGTTTCTATTTTTACTATTTTACTGTTTTACAATTTTTATTTATTTATTTAATTTAATAACATATTTACAGTACAGTATGTACAGTGGCTTGATTGTATGATTTAATATGTCCTTTGAGATCCTTCAAATCTTATCGTGGATAGACCACTTTTGAAATATTCTAAAGTTTTTGACATACATAATGATTCTGGGAGGTCATTCCAATCAGAAATAGTTCTTGGTAAAAAAGAATATTTATATATATGTATAACGATTTTAACAAACTGATAACTATATAATGATATTTTCATATTTATTGTATAATACCTACGAATTGTAATACGGAAAATTGGTGTTTTTCCTTGATAGATACAGAAGCATTTATGGTTTTCAGTAATATTTCTTTTACCTATATTAATTTTTCAAAATAAATATGCAAGAAATTCAAAATTTAAAGGGAGGGGGAGGTTCCAACTACCGCCTCTTGGACCATTTTTTGCTAACTGAGGTCATTTTTTTTTACACATGTAAAAAAAAGACCTACCTCTGGTTTGGACGAAATCCCTCGGATTTAGAAGTGATGTTTCTCCATCCAAATCAGGACTGGCGGCGATCAAAACTCAGATAGTATTTGACATTTAATTGCTTATTTTTAAACAATATTTCTATTCTTTCATTGCACTATAAGTGACATAACTTAATACGAATAATAGCAGGTAACAACAACGCCAGGTAACCATAAGGATACAAAAATATTGTTACTTCATTTAAAACAGGTTTGCATCCGGTGAAGGTTCTATAATTAGTCTCTGATCCGGTCTCAAGTAACAATAATAATTTTTATTAGGATTACTTTTCCAGGTAATTGTAGCCAGTGCCTTTGGATTAATATACATAGATGCTAAAACAAGTGTACTGATGATCTGGTTAATTCAAGTTGTACCAATCATAATTCATCTAAACAAGTCTACTGGTGATCTGGTTCGAGATGTACCATGTTCTAAATCTAACGTTGTCAAGAAAGAGGGGAGCCGGCCCTTTTTCGGGATGTCGGGATTAGATGTTTTTAAGTTCGGGATTTCGGAATTTTTTATGATTTAAGCCCGGGATTTCGGGAAATTTATTCACCGGGAATCGGGATTTCACCAGTCTTTAAGTTTCTTTGTAGTTCGGGATTTCCGGATTTAGAAAAAATAAAGCCGGGATTCCCGGATCAGACCCCCTCCGACTCCCCCTCAAGTAAGAAAGTGCTTCTGATACAGTAGCTGTTTACTTATCAACTGGCAATCGTCTGTGCACATCAATTGATTCATCTGGCTGTCAGTCTAGCTATTGGTTTCTGCCATGACTAATTGAGTCACAAAATATGACATCTATAACAAGACTAAACATTAATACGTGTTTAGAGAAGTTAAAAGTCCAAATCAATGAGCAAGAACTTATTGCCATGATTTTGAATAAAAATAAACCAATTCAATCAAAGAAACTACCCAATACACAATGAATATACCAATATCAAAATAAACAATTAATGAATAAACGCAACAAATCTAACTGCAAGATGAACCGCTATAAAGTACAGTGTCATTGTCAAAGTAGAGTAGGTGCTACTCAGGCTAAATGACAACACCACTTAAACCCAAATTATATCAAAACCTAGGTAGAACCCTGAAATATAATACAAATGATAAAACATTTCATACAAACCAACCAACTTCAATAAAATCTGGTTCACAAGACTATGACAACTCATCAGTTTACAGAATGAATACAGGAACAAGCTGAACATCCTTGGAATAGATTCTTTCCAGAACATGCACACTTTTTTACCTTTCTTTTTAACATTATTTTTTTACAAACTTTGTACTTTACTTCAACCATTGTATCACAACTCTTGATTACCTGTCGATAGATGAAACTGGTCTTTGCATTGGGTGTAATTTGTGATTTTTTACACTCCAAAAGCAATTTATACATCAGAGTTTTGATAATTTTTCACCGTGAGTATTTGATTACTAACTCCTTTATACAAGTAATTGCACTGGTTAAATGGATGAACAAGTCAGTGGCAGACAAGTTACTCGATGTCGAAATAAAACGATGTTTGAAGGGATTTTTTGAAGCTTAGGAACCCAGTACATGCAAGTAGGCAAGGTCTTATCTTTAGATAGAACTTTGCATTTTTTCGTCACAATTGGTACGTATGAAGTGCCTAACTGGGCTTGTCCAGTTTGCTATGTTGGACATCGATAAAGTAGTTCTTTTAGGCAATACACTAGTAGCAACGTATACATAGTCACAAAAATGGATTAACCAATCAGTGAACAGGATTTCCACCCACAAGGATTGTATTGCTAGGTGCAGCTTACGAGGTCTGGAAATTTCAAACTGCTATAACTTTTTTGTTGTTAAGGATATTGTCATAAAATTTTGATGTGTTATTAATAATAGTGTACCAAACATATAATCCAAATTTCATGAAAAAATGTTGAAAAATAAAGACATAAATGCAATTTTAATTTTTCCAATACACAATTTTCAAACTGCTTTAACTCCCTTGTTGTTTAAGATATCGTTATGAAATTTCGATATGACATTTATGGTAGTGTTCCAAAAATATATTCCGAATTTCATGAAAAAATATTGAAAAATAGAGAAATAAATGCAATTTGAATTTTTCCAATACACAATTTTCAAACTGCCATAACTCCCTCATTGTTTAAGATATCGTTATGAAATTTCGATATGTTATTTATGGTAGTGTTCCAAATATATATTCCAAATTTCACCAAAACTGGTTGGATAACAAATAGCTAATTTCAATTTAAAATTTTTTGCATCCGATTGTTTCACCCCTCAAAAGTCTACACAGGTAAAAAGTACCCGGATGTTCGGATTTATGTATGTAGTTGGAAGCTTTATCAACAGGTACAAACACATGTTTTTACCAAGAACATTTTTGATTACATTATAAAGGGTATTAAATCAAGCCGCTTAACACTGTTGGAAAATATACAATTTCTTAATTATGAAGGGAAAAGATATGTTTTTATGAGTTGAATTTGTATTTTAATAAGTGTTGCCTAGAAAGGCATAAAAATCAACACATTAAAGTGAATATTTTGATACCCTAATTGCAAATAAATTTAAAAATTTTTATGATAATAATTTGTCTCTGATCATAAAAATTAAGCAAGTTTTGTATAAAAAAGAATACAACAGTATTATTATTTTATTTTAAATCCAGCTTATTCAAAATATTTTACTTATATTATGTCTTGCACTTCATGCATAAGTCAGATCACGTGATAAAAATCATTTTTATAAACACGGAAGTTAAAAACTTCTGTGTAAGTAAATATCTACAGAATGTAAACCAAGAAAATTATGAGTGATATTTTTAGCTTCAAACCAAAATGAGAAACGAAGGAGAAAATGACTCTATTTATGCTAATGATGACATTACGAAAGTCGCAAACATAAGTAAACTTCTTCAGAATAAAAGTCTTGATGATCTTCTTGAACGAGATAAAACGGAAATAGACAAACTTGATGAAGACGTGAAATGGTATCACAAGAAAATACCAAGAGATACAGCAGAGCAATTGCTTCAAGAAGGTAACTTTTCTCAGTTGGATCATACTCTCTAGTAGTTGACCTAATTCTTTTCGACTTATGCCTTTTCTGATGAATCCGGGTCGTTTTGAGTCGAGTCTGGGTCGTTTCGCTCCTATTCCCTCGCTCTGGGTGGTTTTGCTCCACCTTAATAAATTTTTGTTTGTTTGATAAACTGTTTCCTGTATGTATTTGATTAAAATCTGTTTTGGAGTACCGAAAATGAGGGTGGCACAGTGTTATTATTGTGCAGCGTGTTTGCCTTTTTTATTTCAAGTGTTGCCGTGTTTAAGGGTTGTTATTTGCCGTGTTTCATGGAAACCAAAAAAAGGCATCTTGCAAGCCAATTTCTAATTCTTCGTTACTTGTGTTTTATTTCTTGTAGGCCTATGCAAGGTACTCCCTGTACAACCCTCGAAAATGGACAAATCTTTCAGAGTCTCTCTTTTAAGATGTTATTTTTATGGTTTTTGATTGTATTTGATTATACTTTTCTCGGTGAATCTTTTTACCACCGAACCATTGGTGGTATTTTTTAGATGTTTGGTGGTGTTTGGTGGTAAAAAGATGCACCCTATTTTTCTAACACTGCAGAAACGCAAAGAATATCAAAACACAGTTTACATATATGTAGATAATTAAATTATTGGCAATGAAGTACAATTCAGAAATGAGGTATGATCCATGCAGACAGTTTTTCGCCTCAGGTAATTGATACATTCCGTAAGACACCTTTTTTTTTCATAAATTAATGATTATGTCCAAAACTATCTTATTACTTTATTTATTATTTGATTAGGATGAATGGTTTGAAATCATCGATATCGTTCACTATTTTTAACTGGGTTTTCCCATTTGGAAATCCGGTTATTGAAATGGTGATGTATGACGGTCAGGCGGGGAGGCTGCTGCCAGAATTTGTAAGGGCAACTCCTCTGTAATCCTTCAACAGAATTTCATGAAACTTTGTATGTAGCAATAACATCATATGTACATTTGTAGATGTGCATATTGTCAGGGATTTTTCATCACACAATTTTTCCAGGAGTTATGCCCCTTTGATCTTAGAAATTTATAGGTGTTTGACCATATGCTTGTAAGCGAAACTCCTCTGCAACTGTTCAACAGAATTTCATGAAACTTTGTATGTACATTTAGCAAGAACATCATATGTAGATGTGCATATTCTCAGAGATTTTCCATCGTGCAATTTTTTCCAGCGGTTATGCCCCTTTGAACTTAGAAATTAATATGTGTTTTGACCAAATGCTTGTAAGCGCAACTCTTCTGTAACCATTCAACAGAAGGTCATGAAACTTTGTATGTAGCAAGGACATCATATGTAGATATGCATATTGTTGGGAGTTTTCATCATGCAAAATTTTCCAGGAGTTATGCCCCTTTGAACTTAGGAATTGATAGGTGTTTTGACCATATGCGGTACTTTCTTGAGATGAGACTTGACAAATACTTTTCATGAGTGAGAGGGGGTATCAGTCAATAAAGCTTTGCACATATTCAGTTATTATACATTGTACCCCCCGCAAAAGAAGTTTAGAGGGTATATAGAAATCCCCCTGTCTGTCTGTCCACACTTCTTGTACATGTAAGTGCAATTCCTCTTGAACCACTTGAAGGATTTTGATGAAACTTTGTGTCACAAAAAGGAAGGACACTATATGGACATGTGCATGAAGGAATATAATTATTCTCCGAAAGCAGGAAGGGGAGATAATTCGTTTTTGTCTTTTCATTGATTCCATCTGCACAGATTACCTTGTAAGTGCAACTACTCTTAAACCCCCAGAAGGATTATAATGAAACTTAACACAAAGGAAGGAAACTATATGCAGATGTGTATGAAGGAATATAATTATTGTCTGAAACAAGAAAGGGGAGATAATTTGACTTTTGACTTTTCATTGATTCCATCTTCACAGATTATCCTGTAAGCGCAACTCCTCTAAAACCACTGGAAGGATTTTAATGAAACTTCACATGAAAGAAGGACACTATATGGGCATGTGCATGTAGGAATATAATTATTGTTCAAAACCAAGAAAAGGCACAAAGGAAGACCATTATTTGGACATGTGCATGAAAGAATATTATTTTTGTCTGAATCCAAGAAGGGGAGATAATTGACTTTGACTTTTTATTGATTCCTTCTGCAATAATTAATTGGACTTTGACAAATTGTTCATAAAAATAGTTCAAAGAATACCTGATAGATATTGTGAAACAAAGTTGTGGGAGAGAAATACCTTTTTCATGGTAATCCTCTTGAAAAGTTTTTCAAGTGTTGGAACGAAATTTCTCTAAAGCATGTGATTTTTGTGAAAATTTCAAAGAGGCCAAAAAAGGGAAATTTTATTTTTGTCTGATTTTGACAGAAAAGTTATTTCTTGAGGATTATATCATTGTGTCCATACTCATATTGTATCCACACTCGTACTGTGTTCACACCTATAATCTGTCCACATGCACCTAAATTTGCATTTACTTGTTTTTATTTAGTTTATATTTCTGTTTTTCCTACATGTACCCTATTTCTACAGTAACAATGCAAAGTTAAGTTATAAATAATGATGGAAAAACCAAGCAGATTTTATATATAAGCTGTCTATGAATTCAGTCAACGTGGAAACTTGCCCATCTCCCAGGATTTGCGAATATTTACGCTAATGCAGGGCCTAAAAATTTAAATATAACGGTCTATGGTAGGAACCCAACGGGGTTAGAATTAGAGACATGAATATCGAGATTGCCTTCCCACCGAGGGATTTGGCTGCTCTTCGAATGCACAGATATTACAGACAGATTACACTGCTCCTGCCATCTCTGTGTGAGTCCAAAGGGATGTAAAATATAAAGAACTACAAATTTATTTTGACTTGTAATACGAGACTTAAGTATATTAATTAACCGAAATTTGAACATGGCAGTGGTGGTCCAGTGGTGCAGGCGGTGGCGGTGTTGCCATAGATGTCACAACAGTGGTTCGAATCCCGGAGAGGGAACTACCAATGTGCAGATTTAACAGTGTTGGGCTGATTTTAAGACGAATATATATATATATATATATATAGAGAGAGAGAGGGAGAAGGGCTTGTTGGCCTTAAATACATTATATTCATGATTTATTTGGCCATGTTGGTTTCTGAATATCTATTATTTGATTTTTAGCTCACAGGGTCAGTGTGAGCTTTTTCGATCACTTGGCCTCCGTCGTCTGTATATTCTCCTTTGAAATCACTGAAGCAAATTCAACCAAACTTTACAGGAATGATGAACTAAAGGTCCTTTACAAAGAATATTTTTTTCATTCCAATCCAATAAAAAAACATGGCTGCCAGCGTGGAAGTTAGGTCTAACATTGGAGCCCAAGGGAGAAATCTCATTTTCATCTTCTCCTCTGAAACGACTGAAGCAAATTCAACCTGACTTTACATGAAAGATGTACATTTTGCACTAAAGGTCCTTTACAAAGATTGCCCATTTTGAACTGATCCGATAAAAACATGGCCATAAGCACTGAACAAAGTTTAACAATGGACCCTATGGGAAAATCACATTTTCATCTTCTACCCTGAAACTGCTGAAGCAAATTCAACCAAACTTTCCAGGAATGATGTATGAAAGGTCTTTTACAAAGATTGCTGATTTCGTTCTGATCCAATAAAAAAACATAGCCTGAAGCTGCAGTACAGAACGTAGTTTACACAACAATGTAACAATGAATCCTATGTGGGAAAATCACATTTTCATCTTCTCCTCTGCTGAAGCAAATTCAACCAAACTTACATGAGTGATGTACTAAACGTCCTTTACAAGGATTTACAAAGATGAAAAACATGGCTGCCAGCACGGAACATAGTTTAACTTTGGACCCTATGGGAAAATCACATTTTCATCATCTCCTCTGAAACTGCTGAAGCAAATTCAACCAAACTTTACAGGAATGATGAACTATAGGTCCTTTAAAATATTGCTCATTTCGTTCTGATCTGATAAAAAACATGGCCGCCAGCACAGAACATAGTTTAACTTTTGACCCTATGGGAAAAAATCACATTTTCATCTTCTTCTTTGAAACCGCTGAAGCAAATTCAACAAAACTTTACAGGAATGTTGTACTAAAGGTCCTGAACAAAAATTGCTCATTTCATTATGATCTAATAAAAAATCATGGCCGCCAGGACGGAACATAGTTCAACATTGGACTATAGGACCATATGGAAATTCTTTTCGATCACTCTCAGACAACTTCCTCAATTGGAAACAAACTTTGATGGAATAGTGAATGGGCTGACAGTCCCTTTTAGAATTGTATCTTATGACCACATTCAACAAACAAGATGGCCACCACAACACAACCAGACTTAGTTTCACAAAAGACCCTTTTGGAAATGCATTGAAAATTCTCAGTGTCTTTAACTATTTATCCAGGTGGAACCAAACTTCAATTGTAGATCATTTTCAAATAAAACCAAAAATGGCAACCTTAATTACCAAACATTGTATCTATTAGCTATTGTTCTTCTCTCATTCTCATTAACAAGTTAAGTTGTTAAGTCTGATGCATTAAGCATTCATTTATGCTTTTTATTTCTTTTCATTTAGATGCTTTTAAGATGTAAATAAAATATTATAGATAAGATAAAAAAAATCTGGCAATTTATAGTCTAAATATAGAAGGAGGAAGTCATGACTATGACCTGTTTTAAATTGCAGTAGGCTCCTTGTTGTATTTTAAAACATAAATGATGATCTTCTAAGGCCAATAATCTCAAGACATTTAAATTTTAAAATGAATATTTGATAGAGATATTCAAGCAGTATTCATGGTAAATTTTCAAACTGTAGAACTACTACATGTCAAACAATGAAAACAGACATTTGAGATTGTTCAACAATACCAACATTTCAGATATGAATGATGAAATTAAGTCATTCTCAGAATATTTCCAAACTATTTTTGAAATTATATTTATACAATAAGTATGAAAACAATATTGAAACTAAGCAGTAAAGAAAACAATGGACTGCAGGTTTATATTAAAGAGGTCAACTTTTTAGGTCATATTGTTTCCCTGCGTTGTTATTAGTATAGAAACAGTTTTATGTGAGGAATTCCGTTTCAAAAGTTTTTGACATTTAAAAAAAATTTCTAGTTCAATCAGCTATATGAGTATATATGACAGGTCTTCATGTAATTGTGAAAATGTGCATACAGTATTTAGAAGCCAGATAGCAACTTCAGTATTTTATTATTTATATTATTTAGAGACTGCAAAAGAAGGGAAGAACTGTGGGAGGCAAGAAATGATAAATATGATAGAAAAATCAAGATGAAATAAAGTCATTGAAAGTTATTTAAAAGTAATAATCAGATATATCAAATATAGCTAAGGAAAAAACTACGATGGTGGGAGTTAATCCTTCGGTTTTAGAATTTACATAAATTTAGATAATAGTAATTGAACAAAGTGTACACATGAGATATTATCTCATGTACAAGTAACGGTACACCATATCTAAGAAAAATAAAGAGCATACATCTCTACCACGGGGAATTGTTTTACCAACATGTATGTGTATACCGGTTTCAAATGATATTTTGTTTTTTTAAATCTGAACATTAGACATTTATTGTAATTTTAGTCGCAAATTTTTGTAGGAAGACATGTTTCTTCTATGAAGGAAATATTTCATCTAAACTTTTACATGAATTGATCTTATACTTATCACGCACCTACATTGTATATAAGTTTTCTAGGAAATGAGATATACTTGAGGCAATATATATATCGGGGCATAAGGGTGACCTTTTTGCATAGAATCTATAAACATATGGACACAACAAGATCCTTCTCACTACCATATTTTATCTACTAAAGATAGTCAAATTTTAAAATTTTAAGGGCGAGGCTTGCTGAGCTTTTTAAAATTTTTTTAAATTTAACTAATGAGAGTGGATAAAATATGGTCATAATCAAGATAAATTGGTGTACTTTTTTATACGACCGCAAAAATTTTGCAGTGGTATTATGGTATGGCGCTGGCGTCGGCGTTGGCGTTGGCGTCGGCGTCGGCGTCTGTGGACAGCATAACTTTAGTTCTAGTGAACGGATTGTTATCAAATTTTAGTATGATGTTTGTTGGCACAAGCTTAAGCCCGGGTTTTAATTTCGCGTTCCCTGCCCAACCCGTTTTTGAAAAAGAGGCAAAAAAGGGGCCAAAAAGGGGTAAAATTAGGTATTTTCGTGTCTGTGGACAGCATAACTTTGGTTCTAGTGGATGGATTGTTTTCAAATCTTAGTATAATGTTTCTTAGAACATTCTTGAGAAACGTTTTTTTCCTTTAGGTTTTTGCCCCACCCATTTCAGAATAAGGGGCCAAAATAGGGTTAAATAAGGTGTTTTCACATATTTGACTGTAGAATCTTTATTATTTATTGGATTTTGATGGGGTTTGTTTCAT
>MJUU01032391.1:67179-105743 GCA_002080025.1 Modiolus philippinarum
GGATTGTCAACAAACATCAATTAAACTGGCAAAGTGCTCTTACAATCACTGTCATCCTTTGCCCGACAAAAGCACTAGTGTCTTAAGCTAGTGGACAACTACAACATATAGACAAACACAGGGCACTCATCAAGTCGAATGTAAGAAAACTTGGCGTTATAAAATAGTGAGATGTGGGCACTTAAAACAGGTGGTCTGGATTACATTTCGAAATTACAAAAATAAATGCCAAAATTTGAAAGTATGAATAGTATATCCATATGAGAAATTCTCTCACGCACAAGTACACCATAACTGAAAAATATAGAGAGCATACATCTCTCGCACGGGGAATTTACGAACTCCACACTGCAGGAGAGACAAACTCCAGTCGTAAATGTTGAATAAAAGGATATGGAGTAAATGCCCATGAGACAAAGTCTCTACAAATACATGGTAAAAAACAAGCAAAGGAACAACGCTTTTATTGTTGTTCTTCATCTTGAAGTCACCATGAGGCCTTCAACAATGAGCTTTGCTCATACCTCATAGTAAGTTCAAGATGGCCCCTAGCATTGCATTAAGTGGAATTCTTTACTACTTGTTGAGCAACGCTACATCCATGTCTTCATTGGTCATGGGTGCTGGATTGTCAACAAACATCAATTAAACTGGCAAAGTGCTCTTACAATCACTGCCATCCTTTGCCCAACAAAAGCACTAGTGTCCTAAGCTAGTGGATGATTACAACATACAGACAAACACAGGGCACTCATCAATTCGAATGTAAGGAAACTTGGCGTTATAAAATAGTGAGATGTGGGCACTTAAAACAGGTGATCTGGATTACATTTTGAAATTACAAAAATAAATGCCAAAATTTGAAAGTATGAATAGTATATCCATATGAGAAATTCACATGCACAAGTACACCATAACTGAAAAACTCTTGCACGGGGAATCTTTTTACGGACTCCACACTGCAGGAGAGACAAACTACAGTCGTAAATGTTGAATAAAAGGATATGGAGTAAATGCATATTAAGAATTTCCCATACTCACTATATTAGTAGTTTTAACATTGTTTTTTTTATAAGAATTTTAAATGTAGATTGTTAAAAAGTTAAACTTTAAAACTCCAGATCTTTAGCTCTGAGTACTGAGTACATGTAATAAGAGAGCAAAATCCACATTTTTTAAAGTTTATTGATTAATTACATTGTATTTTAAATATGGCTGTGAGGGATTTTATTTCTTTGAATTCTTTTTAGCTCACCTGGCCAAAGGCCATGTGAGCTTTTGCCATCACTCGGTGTCCGTCGTCTCTCCGTCGTCCATCGTCCGTCCGTCCGTCCTTTAACTTTTATTCAGAGATCTTCTCCTCTGAAACTGCTGGGCCAATACTAACCAATCTTGGCCTGAATCATCACCAGGGTATACTCTTTCAGGTTTATAATTTTTATGTCCGTATACCAAACAACATGGCCGCTGTAACTAAGAATAGAACATAGGTGTAAATTGCTATTTTTTGCAAATAACTCGAAAATCGTTACAAATATAAAAAATCTGACGAGGTAAAAATGATCAGCATGATGAGATCTACCCGCCCTGCAATTTTGAAGAATATCCGATAACCCATCTTGGAGTTATTGCCCGTTTTTCGTAAAATTTTCGTGTTTTTTGTTACTTTTAGTGTTACATATTGAAAATGATAGAAGATAGAAGTGAAGTTTTTATTACAAAAATGGTCAACATAGTAAGATCTACATTTCCTGCAAGTTTGAAGAAAATCTGAAGACACACATAGCAGTTATGGCCCCTTTTTCTTTGAATTTTCATGATTTTATAACATTTTTACTTTGATTTCAAAAACTGTTTGAGATGGAGGTTAAATGTGAATTACAAAAGTGCTGAGCTTTTCCAGGACTACAATTTCTACATTTGTCCAGCAGATTAGCATCTCATCCAAGATGGCCGCCACCAGGGGACATAGTTTAACGTAGGACCCTATGGGAAATGCATTCAAAGATCTTCTCCTCTGAAACCACTGAGCCAATGTGGACCAAATTTTGTCACAATAGTCCTCAGGTGGTCCCCTTTAAAGTTTGTGATTTTTGTGGTTGTACCTCATCCAAGATGGCTGCCAGCAGGGAACATAGTTTAACATAGGGACCCTATGGGAAATACATTCAAAGGTCTTTTTTCCTGAAACCACTATAAGCCAATAGTAATCAAACTTGTATACAATTGTCCTTGGCTGGTCCCCTTTAAAGTTTGTGATTTTTATGTTCGTACCTCATCCAAGATGATTGTCAGCACAGGACATAGTTTAACATAGGACCCTATTGGAAATGTATTCAAAGATCTTCTTCTCTGAAACTACTGAGCCTATTGGAACCAAACTTGATCACAATAGTCTTTAGTTGGTCCCCTTGAAAGTTTGTGATTTTTATGTTCATACCTCTTTGAAGGTGCACGTGGCTGCCAGCAGAGAACATAGTTTAACATAGGGACCCTGTGGGAAATGCATCCAAAGATTTTCTCCGCTGAAACTACCAAGCCAAATTCAACCAGACTTGGTCACAATAGTCCTTGGCTTGTCCCCTTCAAAGTTTGTGATTTTGACATTTGTACCTCATCCAAGATGGCCGCCAGTGTGTAATATAGTTTAATATAGGGACCCTATAAGAAATGCATTTACGCGTCTTCTCCTCTGAACCTACTGAACCAATTGGAACCAAGTTTGGTTACGATTGTCTTTGGGTGTTCCCTTTCAAAGTTTGTAATTTTTATGTTTGTAACGCATCCAAGATTGAAAATGTAACATCTGGTGAACTGATTTATAGTATGAATGGGTGGTCTCTTCGTTACAATGAATAAAACCAGTCACCAGGTGAGCGATACTGGCTCATGTGAGCCTCTAGTTTATATTTGTCTGTAGAAGGGTCAATCATTCAGTTGGCATATTTTGAGTAGTTTTGCAATTGAATAGCTTTTATATCGGTCAAAGGATGCAAAGAGCACACTTTAAAACTATTTATGGTTTTCCAAATGTTTTGATTTGATCTGAACTGAACCGAAAAGATGTAAGATATCTAATTGCCATTTTCTGAAACTCAATTCAAGGTGGTTCAAGTGTCTAAATCTGTACATCCATTTTGTGCATTTGATGAAAATTGGAATTTACCATTTAAATGTTGAAAAAATTATTTTGAATAGTTTACTGATGATAAATAAAATAAGATAAGCAACATCTATGTTGTGAGTGTGCAAAATTGGTCTCTTTCTGAAAACTGTTATTTTATTAAGGGGAGATAATTATATAGAAATTGTAAAGGAAAATAATATTTTCTTAATTTTTTATGCCCCCAGATCGAGGATCTGGGGGCATATTGTTTTTGTCCTGTCTGTCTGTCTGTTTATCTGTTTGTCTGTGCATCTGAAACTTTAACCTTTGCTATAACTTTTGAACTATGTAAGGTAGACTTTTGATACTTGGCAAGTGTATAGGTCTAGTCAAGAGGAACATAAATATGCAAAAAAAAAATTAGGCCATCTCAAAGGTTAAGGTCACAGAGGTTAAAAAGGGGTGAATTTGACTGTTTTCACATAATTGACTATAGAATCCTTATTATTTATCGTATTGAGACAGGGTTTGTTTTATGTTATTGCTAATAAAATTGCACAACTGTTGCATGCGACATATTTGAGGTAGCATTTACCGTTTTCGAGAAACAAGAGGCCCAAAGGGGGACAAATGGAAAAAAATGAATTTTTCAATTTTTTGTCAGATCTTGATGTAGTATATTTCTGTAAGATTCTTATAGCATGTTTAAACAGATACTTTTAACAATTAAAACCATTTNAAAATAACCACTTATACGGTAGTTGATCCCAATTATTGATAGAAACACATCTCAAGACTGAGATTAGTCTCACCATTTGCACTGCTGTGGTAACCCTGTTCCCCTTTTCCTCATTATTCCTGCAGAATAATTTAGCCAAAATTTTATTATTTTGTAGGTTTGACACATGAAAATGTGGATGGGTTGTTCTTAATAAGAGACAGCACTAGTTCAGCCCAGGATTATGTAGTGTCTGTAACTCACGGCGGAAAAGTGTATCACTTCCAAATCAAAGAAATTTACAAGGGACACTACCAAATTGATGAAGGACCCATTGTACACGGTAAGGTTGGAAATAGATCTTTCCTTTTATATAATTATTTGTCAATTATTAAATGATTTTCATATTGCTATTGATGTTAGTAAGGGTTCTCTCTAGAGTTTTCTTTTATTTTCATTAGCTGTTTATATGCCTTAAAATACATGAAAATATAATTGGAATCTGTTTAAATTTTGTACATTGTCAATTTTAAGCATTTTATAGTAAAAATTTGATCCATGCGCAAAAATAATTACCCTGTGTGAATTCATGGATAAATCCGTAGAATATTGAAATACTTCTGAAAACTGAAGCTCATACTCCCTTCAGTTGATTATACATAAAGATTTTTGGAAATCAATATATAAATTTCATAGCTTTAGGTTATGTTTGGAATGCATTTTAATGAATTGAACCATCCCGTCCCTAGATTTTTCATGGATTTCCATGGAATTCCATGAAATTTTATTTTCATGGAAACGATGGAGTATTGAAACAACTTTTTCATCCATTTCATGGAATTTTCACAAACTTGAAAAGGGGAAGGCGAGAAATTGGTGGCGTAAAAAATTCCATCGATTACATGGCAAATCTTCCATGCTTTCCATGAAAATGATGGAATCCATGGAAAGGACTGGCATCTTGCATGAAAATGATGGCATCCACTGAAAGGATGACGTCTTGCAAGAAAACGATGGCATCCATGGAAACGATGGCATTTTACATGAAAATGATGGCATCCATGAAAACAATGGCGTTTTGCATGAAAATGATGGCATCCATGGAAACGTTGGTACCATAGGAATTCTGTGATTTCTGAAAACTTCCTGCTACACCCTTTTCCATGAATTTCCTGGAATTCTTTGGAATAAATTTTACATGCTTTTCTCTGCTTTTTGGGACTACTTTGGAATTTTTAATTAGTATAAAATCAAGGCATTCCAAAGAAATCAATTACAAAAACAGCCTCGGTAGGTCAATTCCTTGTTCTGAGAAATGAAGGGAATTCTGAGAATAATAATATTTCCTGGCAGTTCCTGGTATTTTTATAGGAAAACCTTGAAAAAAATTCTGTTCCAGTGTTAGTACTCTTCATTTTATCAAATAAAACAAAATCTTTGTCAAATAATCTTCTTTTTTTAAAAGAAAAATTATATGCTTCGACATGTAAAAAAGTATTGTTTCCTTTTTTTGCTCAAGTCTTATTCATAACTTGATTCGTTGAGTGGTGGCATCTATGTTAAACTGCCTTGCAAAGACCTACAAAAGAAAATGATAAGCAACTGCTGAAAATGATATACTGCAGGAAACTTTAAAGGCACTATCAAGTATACTGACAAATGTGGTAACTTTGAATTAAAGCTGTTCATGTAGTTGTGTGCGGGGATTCTAATTCTCGAAATAGGAGAGAGGTTTTTAAATTGACATGAGGCTTAAAACCAATGTAATATATCCGTCTACTAAGGTTATTGTGAAAGCAGGTACAGTCCCATTCAAATATGAAATAATTAAATTCACACCATTAAGTGCTTTAAATCATTCTTCTTGCATTTTATTCAGATCAGCATCTTTTTTCTAGTCTTGTTTTTATTTGTGTGTGTGTGTGTTTTATCTATTAGTTATTCTATGTTCTTTGAGTATTAGCTTTTATTGCTAATATTTTCAAGATGTTAGAATAAGTATCCATGATGGTAAAGTTGTTATACATCTAAACAGAGTTTACTATAAAGATGATACTTGTTGAAATTACTGTCTTTGGAATTCAATATCATAATTATACTGAATATAAATCTTAACCATTAAAATTATTCAAAGTATTCAAAAATATATCTCACTTTCAATGAATGATCTCTTTTTGTCATCCATCCTTTTTCACTACTTTGGTTTTATGTGCTCTTGTGCACTCCTCCTTCATACTGTTTGGGAACTAACAGTGCTTTTATTTGTTGATAACTCAGTCTGCTTGTGTTTCCCACAACTTGACAAGTTCACTCTGAAATATAAAAAACTTATTATAAAACTGGAATAATTGGTATCAATTAATATTTTAATTGTATATTTAACATCTGCTAGTATAGTGTTTGCAAAATGTTTAATTTATATAAATTCAACATTTAATTGACTAAACTCAAGCTTCATGCATTTTTTTAATCATTTTTATTATTAGGATAAGCAAAATAGATTAAACATTCATAAGTTTTAAACTGAACAAAATATGTACTATTTTTATCATTCTCATTTTCCAGAATCAATTAAATCAGTGGTTGAATCAATAAATCTATCATGTCAGTCACTGACTTACAAGATGCTGTGAATGAATCACCTGGAAGGAATGTAAAGTCAAAAGATCTCACAGGAAGTTCACATATTTTGTAACTTTTTCTACCACTGAAACACACATGTAGTGTGTATAGTTCATTAATTTTCTATAACTTGTAAAAGTCTTTTCTGAAAACTCATTTTATAAGCCAATTATCAACAAATACATTAATTGTATTGACACATTAATGTTGTAATCACCAGCTTTGAAAAATTTAAGATAATTTCAGGAAACAGTGATTGTTTTAGCAGGTCAAACTCAGAAAAGCATATCTAATTTGTAACTTACATGTTTTCTGTGGATTCTGTAGTTTGATTGCACATCCATTTATCACAGACTCTCAAGTTCCCATCAAAGAATTTGGTGAATTTATTTTCATCATTTAACTGATCTTGCTATGTGCTTAATCAAAAATACTTCTCTCAGATGTTGACCTAGCTATCAGCATTTGAATTTCCCCATCTCTGATCTTGGTCATCAACATGCTTGACAGCCTCATTGACTGTATGCTACTGTAAGAGTCTACATGATCAAGATTTCAGGAGAAAATATATACTTGTGTAAAATAGACTCTCATTTATAAAATAAATTTTTATAACTCTTGCAAAGCATTTTTTTTCTATTTTTTCATATGAGTTTCACATGAATATTATTCCTATTTTATTTATTCTTATTTACTTGCTTTAGCCCCAGGACTGGGTGGGGGACTTCCAATACATGTATTTTTGTACACCATAGATATAAATCTGTGGGTGTAAATTTAAAGAGATAAGTCAAAAATTGGTTATAGCTTTTTGCATGAAATAAATAAATTTTGGTGTGTTTTATATTAAACACAACAAAATTTATATATTTCATGCAAAAAAGTTAAATTATATGTAAATTGAATAATCATGTACATAACTGGGTGTCAATGACAATAATTTCAATTTGAGACAACAATTCATGTTACCGGTAATTGTTTTTTTTAAAAGCATAATATTATATGTACTTAATGCTAATTTGTTTCTTTGATGTTTTATACTTAAAACTGCCAAGTTAAAACCAATGATATATAAATACAAGTCCTTTAATTTAGTCTTAATTGTTATATAAATTTAGGGTATGTTTGAAGTACATAGTATATCAATATGAGGCATGTTTCTGAGATCAATTTGGCACAACACGACCTGAAAAAGTACAAAGTCAACCACCATCCCCGCTCCTTCTAATGTAAGGGTTGGATTGACCTGAAACACTGGAATTGTCGTTTGATACTGACCCGAGTCCACTTTGTTTTTTTCATGTAATAAAGTAAATGACGACTCATTAGATTTATTTTCTAAGTCATGCAATCAATTCATAAAAATTTTAAGTTCTACTTTTTCATAATTTTCCATCATCTAAAAATTCTAAGTTCTACTTTTCAACATTTTCCATCCTCTAAAACTTCTAAGTCGAAAATTGCCATCCTTTTTCATCATTGAAAATGTTAAAGTCCAATTTTTTCCATAGATTTCCTTCGTTTTCATCCCTCAGAATGTTAAAGTCAAATTTTTTCCATTGATTTCCATCATTTTTCATGGTTTCTATGGAATTCATGGAATCAGAAATGATGAAAAAGATGTAAAAAGTGTGGCAGTCTTTTCAGTTAAAAATATTTGCCATCGATTTCATGACTTTCCATCATATTTTCATCGTTTGCCATCCTAATTCCATCGATTTCATAAAAATTTCCATGAAATCGATGGAACAGGATGAAAAATCTAGGGACGGGCTAGATGTTAATAAAATTGTCTCAAATTGATGTAGAACCTGTCTATCATATTGGATTACTGTGAAAGTACTATTGTTCGTGGGGATCCAATTTTCGTGGATTTCGTGGTTCACTTAAGCAACGAAATTAAGTTCCGAACAAATGCAGTTTTTCCATAGGGTTTTAATTGGTAGAATTGGAAACCACGAATTTAAGTACCCACAAAATGGTGATATTCATGAAAACCATGAAAATTGTTGGCCACGAATAAAAGAACATCCACAGTAATGTGTTTTTTAACAGGTCTTGACAGGCTGGTAAGCCATTATCAGTCTTCCTCAAATGGATTGATAACTCAGCTAAACCGACATTGCTGTGCAGAAATCCCACCAAATAAAGCAAGGCAGTTTGGTCAGACTAATGTTTTACACAGAGCAGTAGTTGAGGGTAAGAAGAACCTTGTAAAACAGTCATTTTCTTTATGAATCAGCAAGCATTTATGAGATAAACCTGTTTCTTTGGTCAATTATAACTTCTGAACACTGAACAGTTATTGAGTGGGTCAGAACATTTGTGTGCCAACTGATGACATCATACTTTTGCATTTATAGTCCCTAAGCTTTGATATATTCCTACTCTGATCTTGAAAAAAAGAGGCCAAACAATGTTAGGACTCCATCTTCATTTCAAAGATAGCATCTCTAGACACTGTTTCTGTGTGATTACAGTACAGCCACACAGATTCAGTGATAAATTACAGTGATAGACATGTCCCTCTGCCTAGTGAAATGTCTGTTTATCTTTTGCTGTTTCATCTATCAAGATGCTTTCTTTTTTTTTAATTCTATTTAGACTGATGCATTCTACCACTTAAAATGCAAAATAAAACATGTTGATAGACAAATCAGGAAAAAAGATACATTTATTAAGGCATATAGAGTGATATATATATATATATATCACAGTACAACTGGATCACAGTACTGTACATGTATTTAAATGCTAGTTGATTCATCTTCAAATTAAACACAATGTTTCTTGGCTTGAAAAGAAGCATTATCAATAAATGAAGATATTGTACATAGCCAGACTGAAAAGGTAAAAATTTATTTCTCATATTTTGTTCATTCCATGGTGAATAAAAGGATATGGAGTAAATGCACATGAGACAAAGTCTCTACAAATACATGGTAAAAAACAAGCAAAGGAACAACGCTTTTATTGTTGTTCTTCATCTTGAAGTCACCATGAGGCCTTCAACAATGAGCTTTGCTCATACCTCATAGTAAGTTCAAGACGGCCCCTAGCACCGGATTAAGTGGAATTCTTTACTAATTGTTGATCAACGCTACATCCATGTCTTCATTGGTCATGGGTGCTGGATTGTCAACAAACATCAATTAAACTGGCAAAGTGCTCTTACAATGACTGTCATCCTTTGCCCAACAAAAGCACTAGTGTCCTAAGCTAGTGGACGATTACAACATACAGACAAACACAGGGCACTCATCAATTCGAATGTAAGGAAACTTGGCGTTATAAAATAGTGAGATGTTGGCACTTAAAACAGGTGGTCTGGATTACATTTCAAAATTACAAAAATAAATGCCAAAATTTGAAAGTATGAATAGTATATCCATATGAGAAATTCTCTCACGCACAAGTACACCATAACTGAAAAACTCTTGCACGGGGAATCATTTTACGGACTCCACACTGCATGAGAGACAAACTCCAGTCGTAAATGTTGAATAAAAGGATATGGAGTAAATGCATATTAAGAATTTCCCATACTCACTATATTAGTAGTTTTAACATTGTTTTTGTTATAAGAATTTTAAATGTAGATCGTTAAAAAGTTAAACTTTAAAACTCCAGATCTTTAGCTCTGAGTACTGAGTAATAAGAGAGCAAAATCCACATTTTTTAAAGTTACTTGATTAATTACATTGTATTTTAAATATGGCTGTGAGGGATTTTATTTCTTTGAATTCTTTTTAGCTCACCTGGCCAAAGCCCATGTGAGCTTTTGCCATCACTCGGTGTCCGTCGTCTGTCCGTCGTCCATCGTTCGTCCGTCCGTCCTTTTACTTTTATTCAAAGATCTTCTCCTCTGAAACTGCTGGGCCAATACTAAACAATCTTGGCCTGAATCATCACCAGGGTATGCTCTTTCAAGTTTATAATTTTTATGTCCGTATACCAAACAACATGGCCGCTGTTACTAAGAATAGAACATAGGAGTAAATTGCTATTTTTTGCAAATTACTCGAAAACTGTTACAAATATCAAAAATCTGACGAGGTAAAAATGATCAGCATGATGAGATCTACCCGCCCTGCAATTTTGAAGAATATCCGATAACCCATCTTGGAGTTATTGCCCGTTTTCCGTAAAATTTTCGAGTTTTTTGTTACTTTTAGTGTTACATATTGAAAATGGTAGAAGATAGAAGTGAAGTTTTTATTGCAAAAATGGTCAGCATAGTAAGATCTACATTTCCTGCAAGTTTGAAGAAAATCTGATGACCCACATAGGAGTTATGTCCCCTTTTTCTTTGAATTTTCATGATTTTATAACATTTTTACTTTTATTTCAAAAACTGTTTGAGATGGAGGTTAAATGTGAATTACAAAAGTGTTGAGCTTTTCCAGGACTACAATTTCTACAATTGTCCAGCAGATTAGCATCTCATCCAAGATGGCCACCACTAGGGGACATAGTTTAACATAGGACCCTATGGGAAATGCATTCAAAGATCTTCTCCTCTGAAACCACTGAGCCAATGTGGACCAAATTTTGTCACAATAGTCCTCAGGTGGTCCCCTTTAAAGTTTGTGATTTTTGTGGTTGTACCTCATCCAAGATGGCTGCCAGTGGGGAACATAGTTTAACATAGGGACCCTATGGGAAATACATTCAAAGGTCTTTTCTCCTGAAACCACTATAAGCCAATAGTAACCAAACTTGTATACAATTGTCCTTGGCTGGTCCCCTTTAAAGTTTGTGATTTTTATGTTCGTACCTCATCCAAGATGATTGTCAGCACAGGACATAGTTTAACATAGGACCCTATCGGAAATGTATTCAAAGATCTTCTTCTCTGAAACTACTGAGCCAATTGGAACCAAACTTGATCACAAAAGTCTTTAGTTGGTCCCCTTGAAAGTTTGTGATTTTTATGTTCATACCTCTTTAAAGGTGGCTGCCAGCAGAGAACATAGTTTAACATAGGGACCCTGTGGGAAATGCATCCAAAGATTTTCTCCGCTGAAACTACCAAGCCAAATTCAACCAGACTTGGTCACAATAGTCCTTGGCTTGTCCCCTTCAAAGTTTGTGATTTTGACATTTGTACCTCATCCAAGATGGCCGCCAGTGTGGAACATAGTTTAATATAGGGACCCTATGGGAAATGCATACACATGTCTTCTCCTCTGAATCTACTGAGCCAATTGGAACCAAGTTTTGTTACGATTGTCTTTGGGTGTTCCCTTTCAAAGTTTGTAATTTTTATGTTTGTAACGCATCCAAGATTGAAAATGTAACATCTGGTGAACTGATTTATAGTATGAATGGGTGGTCTCTTTGTGACAATGAATATTGCTGCGGTCAAGGAAGTGGCAAAACTTTTATTGTAATGAAGTCAAGATTAACACCCCAAGCTTACACAGTGTGTTAGATTCATCGATGTCAAATGTCTACATTGTAGATATATCAGACGTGAAAACATGACAAATGTATACAATGTTCTCTTTTTACGATGGTGAGTCAATGAAAGGTAGAGAGCTTGGGGTGTAAATCTTAATTCCGGTAAACTGAAAGTTTTGCCACTTGCTTGACCGCAGCAATAAAACCAGTCACCAGGTGAGCGATACAGGCTCATGTGAGCCTCTAGTTTATATTTGTCTGTAGAAGGGTCAATCATTCAGTTGTCATATTTTGAGTAGCTTTTGCAATTGCATAGCTTTTATATCGGTCAAAGGATGCAAAGAGCACACTTTAAAACTATTTATGGTTTTCCAAATGTTTTGATTTGATCTGAACTGAACGGAAAAGATGTAAGATATCAAATTGCCATTTTCAAGGTGGTTCAAGTGTCTAAATCTGTACATCCATTTTGTGCATTTGATGAAAATTGGAATTTACCATTTAAATGTTGAAAAAATTATTTTGAATAGTTTACTGATGATTAAGCAACATCTATGTTGTGAGTGTGCAAAATTGGTCTCTTTCTGAAAACTGTTATTTTATTAAGGGGAGATAATTATATAGAAATTATAAGGGAAAATAATATTTTCTTAATTTTTTATGCCCCCAGATCGAGGATCGGGGGGCATATTGTTTTTGTCCTGTCTGTCTGTCTGTCTGTCTGTCTGTCTGTGCGTCCGAAACTTTAACCTTGGCTATAGCTTTTGAACTATATAAGGTAGACTTTTGATACTTGGCAAGTGTATAGGTCTAGTCAAGAGGAACATAAATATGCAAAAAAATATTAGGTCATCTCAAAGGTTAAGGTCACAGAGGTTAAAAAAGGGTGAATAGGTTAAGGTCACAGAGGTTAAAAAGGGGTGAATTTGACTGTTTTCACATATTTGACTGTAGAATCCTTATTATTTATCGTATTGAGACGGGGTTTGTTTTATGTTATTGCTAATAAAATTGCGCAACTGTTGTATGTGACAGATTTGAGGTAGCATTTACCGTTTTCAAGAAACAAGAGGCCCAAAGGGGGCAAATGGAAAAAAATGAATTTTTTTATTTTTTGTCAGATCTTGATGTAGTATATTTCTGCAAGATTCTTATAGCATGTTTAAACAGATACTTTTAACAATTAAAACCATTTCAATAAACAAGAGGCCCAAAGGAGCTTCATCTGTTTCAGAATAAAGGGGTTAAATTGGGTGTTTTCATGGTAATAAATAACTTTTGAACTATGTAAGATGGACTTTTAATACTTGGCAAGTGTATAGGTTTTGTCTAGAGGAACATAAATATGCAAAAACATTAGGTCAAAGGTCAAGGTCATAGGGGTCAAGAAGGGGTGAAATTGGGTATGTTCATATATTTTACTGTTGAATCTGGGGGCATATGTAGTGTTTCACAAACACATCTTGTTTCAAAAGTATGATCAGTGACCTCCATTTTTCATTTCATATTTACAAAGCAATTTTTATAACACACTTTATAGTGCATTTACCCCAAATTTTTGGTTTTATTCATGTAAGACTCTCTATATAAATTATATAAAAAAGGTAAAAAATCTTGCTATTTTCAGAAGCTTCTCCTGGGAAGACAGCCTTTTGATTTATTATTAAAATTTCCAAGTGCATACAAAAAACTTTCAATCACAGCAAAATTAGAGAAATATGCACTTTAAATTGAGTCACCCGAACTAGCTTAACACAATTTCAGTATTTGAAGTATAGTTTAAAAAAAAGTGTTTACAATCATATCTCTTATGGTTGATTTCTAATAGGAAATGTCTGTTATTGTGTTATTTATTTTTATTTATTTTTCAAACTTATCAATATTCTGTGTCAGCATCCTTCAGTACCTTGTACTCTAGGTATGGATTTTAATGATAAGTATAGGTTGAGCCAATATATAGGCATGTTTTTTAATGTAGGATAAGGATTTCCATATTTATGATATTATGCATTTTAATGCACTTTCACATATTGGTGTGAAATTGAAAATATGCATAAGTGATTTTAATTTAAACGTTCAAGTTCAAAACTATATACATGTAATATATATGACTTCTAAATTGATAGGATATTGCTTTTTGCTTACAAGGAAATAAAACCCAAGTAAACATTAACACCTTAAGAGTGACTCACGAATAATTCAACCTGTAGATGTCTGTTTTTATTGTTAAGAGTTCCTTGTTTTAGTATCTACTACAGAAATATTTGAAGGAAATGAGTATGCATTTTAACTGTCTGATTCTTTATTGTGGACTTAACTATTAATACCCTGCTTCTTTTATGTGCACTTAAATAATATTAAAAGGAAGTTGGTAATAATAATATAACTGCTACTGAAACTTAAGATTACACCATACTAGTAGTTTTATAAAATTTTGAAGGTAAAAGATTGTTACTATAGGGGTCTCAATGGTGGGTCAGATCTTGAAATCCCGTAAATTTTTCTCGTCGGGAAAATATTTTTCAAAGACTCTTAAAAGAGAACATCTTTTTGCATTTCACTGGCTAAATTTTAATTTTTTCCTGCTTCACACTAGACATTCTGTCCCGATTTCATGTGCTCTTTAATTTTTTTCCACAATCCTGTTTTCCGATTATTCAAAAAGGCTGATTCCGCTTCCTGCTCATACCCCATTAAGACCCACCATATACATACAATGATGTTCTATGACTAAGGGTCAGTATTTGATACAAAGTTTAGGTCATCATAAAAATAATCCTAGATTCTCTTTTAACTATTAAAAAAATTCAGGGATGGTGGGTGAATTTTATTTTTTATTATTTTAGGTGAAAAATACTGTAAATTTAGAAGAGAGAAAATAAACTTTTTGAAGGAGCTGAGACAATGAGGGCATGAGTGGATGAGAATATAGTGTATTTTTTATTATGGCCTTACTTGAACTGAATTTGTACATTTTTGAAAATATAGGCTTTGAGATAAATAAATATAATATAGATTGGCGATATAAACTCAAAGCTACCAATGTGTAATTTGAAAAAACAGAAAATCTGAGTTGTTGTTGCATGATTTTTCAGCACATGTATAGTTGTGTATATCTTAGTTGGCAAAATTGAATTCTACAGAATGTTTTACTATTCATAAAATTTTATTTTCATTAGGAAAGTCAGACATAGTAAAAAAAATTTTGGACCACAAAAAATGTCCAGATGTGAATGCCAAGACTTCATGGGGTAAGTTGATGTTATTTGAGTAAAGTATTACTGTACAGTAAATAGACCATATCCGAGCTCTAATATCAGGATTTACCAGACCACATTTCAACAGTTTTCAGAGTATAGAAAATGTCATGTCATAAAGCCTAATATGTCATGAAATTATGACTTTGAAATACATTCTTTGTCACATTTATTATTACAAATTTCAAACAAATGGAATAAAAAATTTGCAGGACTGATGGTGCTTTATCTCTTATCTGTCATAATTTTTTGAATGGTTCTTCTCTGTTTGAAACTTTTAGACCAACAAGATTAGATTAGAGGTGTTAAGGTCATATATACTTTTTACTAAAGGCTTATTCATGCTGAAAATTGGTTTCTACAACTAAACATCAGGATTTCTTGATGTGAACAAAACTTATACGCAGGACAGTTTCCTGGTTGGGAAGACAAATGTAGATTTTTGGGTCAGTGGGTCAAAGGTCATGGTCACAAGTGATTGGAGAAATAGACTGAGGCTTTAAAGGTTACAAAGAACACATTTTGTCTTGCTGGCAATGAGTAGTGACAGAAATAAGACACAGAGTCACCTTTTGTTTTTAATGTTAGTAGATCGGTAATTGTTAAAGAAAAAGATTGATTGAATTGAAAATTGGCTCTGCAGAAAAATTCCAAAAACTATCATGGATTTCATTTTAAAAGGGGTCTGACAAGTACACATCTCATTGAAGATGGCAAACGGGAAACACATTTCAACATTTTCCCCAGCAACAAAATGCATTCAAAGATCTCTAGAACTACTTGGCCTTTTAATACCTATATTGACAATTTACCTTAGTTGACCCTAAAAAAACTGTTTTGGTCCATTAAGTCCACATCTCATCCAAGATTACTGCAAATGAGAAACATAGTTTAAATTTAGACAACATGGGAAAGCATTCAGATTTCCTCTGAAATCCAAATGCCAACTGGAACCAAACATTCAAAAATATGTTAGGCAAGAATGCAAACCATTCCAGATGACTGCCAGTTTCTTACATAAATTTGCGTAGACTACAATTTTGTACCATTGAAACTATTCTTGCAAAGATACTGAGCAAAGTTTAAACAAATGGTTTCAATACTCCTTAGCTGTTTTCCTTTAAAATTTATAATTTTCTTGTCCATACATCACCCAAGATTGCTGCCAGTGCATATGATCATTAAACACCGAACCCCATGTTCAAAGCCGCCATTTTTAATCAAACTTAGTAACAATGATCTTTCAAAGGTGACAGTGATCTATGGAAAATCTATCTATCTATTGAAAATTATGACTATATATATATATATTGTATCCAAGATCATTTTTGAAGCCATAAGACTAACAGAAACCAAACTTAGTTGCAATAGTCATTGAATGGTAACCTTCAACTTGTGTTGATCTTGGTGAAGTTGCTCATACCTCATAGGAGATGGCAGCCAGTGGGTAAAATAACATAGCTAATATAGTGTGGACCCTATAGCCTTATGATTATGTAAAGGCCATGGATAAGGTGAATGCTACTTGCTCTAGAGAGCCTCTTGTTGTGATTAAATTCAGAAGTGGGGGATATTGTTTGCTTTTATTTATATAATAAAGTATGCTTATATATTAGGTTCAACATGTCTCCATGATGCTTCAAATTATGGATTAAGTGAAATTGTGACAATGTTAATTGATAAAGGAGCAGATGTTGAGATGATTGATAAAGCAGGATATACCCCACTTCATGTAAGTAAATGATTACAGATAAGTGAAGGGGGCTTATGTGATACTCTGAGCGTCCGCATCTCCGTCAACATCCACGTGCAGTTAGGAAGAATGGTTAAAGTCCATTCCTGCTATCTGACATACCCCATATCAACCATATTGGTATGTGTGATGCATTTTACATTGACAAAAGCAATGCATACTTTGCATACTGTTGGTGACCTACATTTTATGCATGAGAGACTTGGTTTAGGTAGAATTGTTAAAGTCCATTCCTGCTTACTGACATGCCTCACATCAATCCATATTGGTACCGGTATGTATGATGCATTTTTGGATGACAACAACAATGCATGCTTCTGATGCTGTCTGTGACCTACATTTTACATAAGAATAACTTGATTAGGTAGAATGGTTAAAGTCCATTCCCTCTTACTGACATGCCCAACATCAACCATATTATTATGTATGATGCATGTTTGGATGACAACTGCAATGCATGCTTCGAATGCTGTCTGTTACATACATTTTACCAATGAACGACTTGGTTAGGTAGAATGGTTGAAGTCCATTCCTGCCTAGTGACATACTCCACATCAACCATATAGACGATATTCCACTTTGGAATTTTTGGGTTATTGTTGACACCTTACTCCAAATCTACTGGAAACTGGTTTCCGACGTCAGTTGAGCGTAATCGTGGAATTCTAATATTTATGTTCTTGACCAAAAATAAATTGGTTGGAAATGACCCGCCTGGGGTAAAATGTTTTGATTTATGACATGTTCAGCTATTATGCAATTATAAACACCTTTCATATGTTGATAGAATAATTTATTCCCTTTGCCCCCATATACAGGGGTGCCATTTTTACCCTCTTTGACCTCTTAGACCCGCCATTCTAATAGCCGGAACATTTCATAATTTGACTTTTGGAAGAATGTCTATTGGTATGCATGATGTATTTTGGATGACAGCTGCAATTAATGCTTTGAATGCAGTCCATGATGTACAGTTTCTGCATGAATGAATCTACTGGCAAGATAATGATAGACTATTCCTGTTTACCAACATATTTAGTTTGTGACAATACTGTGCAACGAGGTTAGCTTATATTAGCAGGGTGTGGCTGCTTTCTATGTTTCTATTTCACATGCTGTATCAACCTAGACACTAATATCTTACTATACTGCATATTTATTATATTATACTTCACATGAATTTTCTTACCGTAAGTGTGGTATTATGGTATACCACCCCTCTGTTGAGTATACCACCCTTCTGTCAAGTATACCACCCGCTCTAATTGTTTAGTGACATCATTGACATTACTTGAGGTAGTATTTAAAGTCGATTTTTTCAGTATAATTTAACACATACCCAGTAATGGCGGATGGTATACTAGTTTACATCACTCAGAAAAGAATATCACCCTCGACTACGTCTCGGTTGATATACTTCCTTCGTGTGGTAATCTAGTATACCATTCTCAATTACAGGCAGTATGTGTATAATGTTGTCCGATATTTAAGTAAAGAGTTTTGGATCATGTAATAACAACTTTTTAGTTATTTTGTCATCTGGTGGGCGTTGGATAGTTACTAGGTTCCTTTAATTAGGCTACCTTGATGAATAATTCTTGCATGAGTGACTTGTGTTCAAGTTTTTTTGTTAAATTCCAGATCTGACATCATCAGCAGATGTGATGTGGATAGTCACAAGTATTCCTGATAAGAATTGGTCACATGACATAAATTTCTTGTATGAGTGATTTTTGCTAAAGTTTTTATTAAAGTGTAGACAGTAGATACTAGTGCAGGCATAAGAATAATACTGTGCCACCAGATGTATCTTAGATAGTCAAAAGATCCTGATTAGAATAATGTCACATTGAAACTTATTTAATTCAATTATTAGTGTCTCAGCTTAAGGTTTGCATATGTCCATATCTGAAATACTAGAGCAAGTACATTGTGTAAATTTAGAAATGTTATTTTGAAGCAGATGTGCTGTAGATAGTCATGATATTGCATATAAGATTTAGGTCATATCAACCTATCTTATTTAAAAGTGGCCAAGAATAGTCCAGATCTGGGTTACCAGAGTCATATGCAGATGCACATTGGATAGTTACAATGTTTCTGATAAAAATAAGGTCACTTTGACCTATATTTCATGGATGAGTGACTTAGGTGTACACTACATCAGTGATGCAAGTTAAGTGGATCTTCAGGGGTAGTTTCAGCTGCTTATTGTGCTGTAGTATGCAACTGAATTAATCTTTTTTAACTAAGTTTGTTCAGAATTGCTTGAATGATAAATATGTAAACTTATTTATTTTAGAGAGCTTGTGTGGCTAACAGATCAAATATTGTAAAACTTCTTTTGGAACATGGGAAATCTGATCCACAGATGAGAAGTCCAAAGACTGGATGGGTAGCATTACATGTGGCTGCATGTAAAGGACATAAACATTGTATACAGGTATGTCATAAGGCTGGCTGAATTGCATAACTAGTAGCTGCTTGGTCCATCATCTAAACGTTCTTTTAATACTTTTATTATATGACAGTGCTCCAGATACAGGAGGAACTGATCTGAACAGAACAGATTGGTAAATGGCAGGAAGTAATAGTAAATACTATCTAAAAAAAATATATTTGACTTTCAAGCTTAATAATAAGATTGAGTGTTAATAAAAAAAAAAACTGAATTGAAATGCCCAAAACATATCTAAAGTTATAAGATAAGAGGAGGAAAAGGACCTTTTTAAGGATAAGTCATTTTATTCAATTGACAGGAATTTGGAAGCAGGAATTAACCCTTAAGGTAGATAGATACTGTTGTGCTGCACAATTCAATCATACATTTAAAATAAAGTCGAATATGGGTTTGGTTTGATTTTTTTTTTGCCAGAACAGTCATTTGACAAGTTTTCAATTGATGTCATAGTTGATTGAAATGTCATATTTCTCTCAATTTGCTGTGAATAACTCCCTTTTCCCGTAAATAATGTTTACTCTGGAACTTTATAGAATATCTCTTTTAAAAGCATAGTGAAATATATATATTTTGCCTTGTCCTATAGTTGAGATTATAAACAACATTTAAACAAAATTGTAAAAAATTCTCATGTATGAAAGGTTAATAGTTGTAAAGTTTAGGATTGCCTTTCCATATTTTCCTGGTGCATTCTGTATAAATTAGGTGAAAAAATGGCCAAAAATATGCAAACTTCGACCTTGGATTGTAGAAAAAACCAAGCATGGTGACCCATACTTTTATTGTTGATTTCAAGTGTGTAGGATTGGGTCTTCAGTTGTGCCGATTAATAAGAAAATCTCATGTATGTAAATATTAGTGTCTACCTACCTTAACAGGATCAGTGATTTGCATTGAAATTTTCCAGGACTGGGAATTAATAATTCAAAATTTGAAAGTTATTTTCTTAGGATTTCAAGGCCAGACCCCTACTTGCACACCATAAGATAAATACTTTTAATTATACCCCCGCTCCAAAGGATAGGGGGTATACTGTTTTACCCTTGTCCGTGTGTCCATCCGTCCGTCCATCTGTACGGAACATCTTTCATCACAGATTTCTAAGCTTGTATATGTAGTAATGATTTGATATTTGGTCTGAAGCTTTGGTATGATGAGTTGTACCGTGGCTCCCCTTTTCAAGTTCGTCACTCATCTACTTCTTGTTTGATGAAAACTTTGTTTTTTCCCATTATAGCCATATATTTAAAATTTCCGTCAAGTATTTCTCAGCTAGTGTATGTAGTAATGATTTGATATTTGATCTGAAGTCTTGCTATGATGAGTTGTACCTTGTTTCCCTTTTTCAAGTCTGTCACTCATCTACTTCCAGTTTGACGAAAACTTTGATTTTTCCCATTATAGCCATATATTGAAAATTTTTGTCAAGGATTTCTCAGCTTGTGTATGTAGTAATGATTCGATATTTGGTCTGAAGCTTTGGTATGATGAGCTGTACCGTGTCTCTCCTTTTCAAGTCAGCGACTCATCTACTTCCTTTTGACAAAAACTTTAATTTTTCCAATTATAGACCATATGGTGACCCCTAGATGTTTTGTTTTTGTCGTTTTAACCTGGATATGGGATGTTGTCTCCTTGACATTTACCTCATTTCCTTTCTTTTTCATATTGAAAATTTCGTCGTGGATTTCTTAGCTTGTGTAGCGGTATGTAGTAATGATTTGATATTGGTCTGAAGCTTTGGTATGATGAGTTGTTCCATGTCTCCCCTTTTCAAGACCGTCACTCATCTTCTTCCTGTTTTACCATAACTTTGGTTTTTTCAAATTATTTCTTGAGGATTTATGATTGTGTCCATACTTGTTTTGTGTCCATACTTGTACTGTGTCAACACCTGTATTGTATCCCCACACTTAAATTTGCACTTTCCATATTGATTCAGTGTTCAATGAGCGGGGGTATAACTAGCTGCCATTAGGCGACAGCTCTTGTTATTTGCTCTTTTTTCACTTAACAAAATGGGATACTTTAAATACTTTTATACTACCTTCTATGGTGATATAATTGAACAATAGATTATAAATTAAGGTAGTTGGGGGTTAAAACTGCACAACATTATTGCGCAACTGACAAAAAATGGAATTACCTGTTGAACTATTGGTGAGATGATTTTTAGCTTGCCAGGACGAATGTCTGGAGAGCTATTGTTATACCCTGGCGTCGGCGTCGTCGGCTTCGTCAGCAAAAACTTTAACCTTGCTTGTGAAATGGAGATCTTAAGAGATGGAATGTTGATATTTAGTATGTGGCTTCCTTGCAATGAGAGCTTTCTTTTGGTACCATATTTGTAGACATTTTGACCTTGACCTTGACTTAGGGTAATTTTTAAAAAAACTTTAACCTTGCCTCTAGAAGGCAGGCTTTTAGTGGTAGGGTGTTCATATTTGGTATGTGACTTCCTTATGATGAGAGCATTCTAGTGGTACCATATTTGTAGACATTTTGACCTTGACCTGAGGGCAATTTTTTAAAAACTTTAACCTTGCCTGTAGAAGGTAGGGTGTTCGTATTTGGTATGCGACTCCCTTATAATGAGAGCTTTCTAGCGGTACCATATTTGTAGACATTTTGACCTTGACCTTTCCCTGAGGGTAATTTTTGAAAAAACTTTAACCATGCCTGTAGAAGGTAGGCTTTTAGTGGTAGGGTGTGACTTCCTGATGATAAGAGCTTTTTAGTGGTACCATATTTGTAGACATTTTGACCTTGACCTTACCCTGAGGGCAATTTTCGAAAAACTTTAACCTTGCCTCTAGAAGGTAGGCTTTTAGTGTTAGGGTATTCATATTTGATATGTGACTTCTTTATGTTGAGAGTTTTCTGATGGCACCATATTTGTATACATTTTTACGTTGACCTTTCCCTGGGGCAATTTTTGAAAAACGAATTTGGTTGTTTAGTGGAAGCGTGTTCATATTTAGTATGTGGCTTTCTTGTGATGAGAGCTTTCTAATGGTGCCATATTTGTAGACATTATGACCTTGACCTTGCCCTGAGGGCAGTTTTAAAAAAAACTATAACAGTGTTTCTAGAATGTTGAAATCTAGTGGTAAGGTGTTCAATTTCAACATATGACTTCCTTATGATGATAGCTTTCTGATGGCACCATATTTTTAGACATTTTGACCTTGACTTAGTCGTTAGGGCATTTTTTTTTAAAAATTTCAACCCTGCTTCTAGAAGTTGGTTGTTTAGTTATAGGGTGTTTATATTTTGTTCATGACTTCCCTATGGTGGGAGCTTTCTGGTAGTACCATATTTGTAGACATTTTGACCTTGACATTGCCCTGGGGCAGTTTTTAAAAAAAAATTGAACCCTGTTTATAGAAGTTAGTCTTTCAGTGATAGAGGGTTCCTGTTTGACATGTGGCTTTCTTATATCGCATTTAAAGTATTTATCACGAAAATGTATAACCTTCAAATTAATTGTGCATTGCGGTTACTGTAATACCCAGCGAGCTGTGTTGTCTTCTGACAACTCTTGTTGAAATTTTATCATTGTTAAATTGAATCAGATTCAGATATGCCACTTTTAGTGGGTATCCATGCAGAATATTGAACCTTTTCAGTAAACTCTTCTAATCAGGGGAGTTAATTTGTATAGAAATAAGAGGAAAAAAATCTGTTTTTTGCCATTTATGCAAAAATAAGTTCGGTGACCCAATTTTTTTTCATGCTAATCGTAAGCAACTATATAAGCCTATAATTTTCCAAATTTAAAATTTTTTTTCTGATTTAACTAAATAAAATTTTGTTAAAATTCACTAATTTCCCCTATAGTTTCAACCAAAATGGCTGATTTTTATGTGACAGATTTCATACTTATATGGCCAGTGACCCCAATTTTTATTTTATTTTTGTATCCTCTAATAACAAAGTATAAGTCATCAAAATATCAGAAAATTCTATCTGACAGTTTTTAGACCCCCATACCACCTTAAATGTACTTAAGACATAACCAAAACAACATCAGTAGAATACTGAAGAAACAAAGCATAAAATTACATAAATCAAAGTCCAGAGACAAGGCAAAAGCAAGAGCACGAGAAGACGGAAGACCAAAGACACTACATGCCCACAAAACACACAAACACTACATATACAACACAAAAAACGGAAGGGTAAGCATGTCCTGCTCTGTATACAGCATCCGTCATACTGTCAGTGGGTCAGTCCAGGGTAAAGTCTAAACCGGTAATGTCAAATCTTGGAAGATGTGAATCTAGCTGAAAATGTCAGTTTTCATTTGTGACACCGACATTTCATATCTATTTTTGATGTCGTGGCCATAGAATTTCTGAAGGGACGAAAGTAACAACGACTGAACATATCCCTGACTCAGCAGTTTTTGTGACAGTGCTTTTGCTCTTTCCACAAAGTCACTGTATGAACTGCATTCTCTACAGTCACGAATTAATTGTGAAATATACACTCCATATGCTGGGGAGATAGGTATATTGCTGCAGAGAAAGGGAAAGTTCACAATTGGAAATTCAAAATCATCACATTTGTCATATATAAACTAGATTTCAGATGTCCATGTTAGTCACTGTATAACCAAAGGTCAAGGTATGAAGCAGAATTGGATGTATTGGTTGTCTCTTTAATTTCAAGATGTAGATGCAATGTAAATAATCTTTAAATCTTAGGTTATTAAGAAAAAGTACATCATCTATATATCTCAAGCTGAAATTAAAAGTCTGGGCTAGTTGTTTTTGTTTTTGTTGTATTAGCCCTTGTAAAAACTTTGCTTCATACAAAAAAAAGGAAAAGGTCAGCTAAAAGTGGCGCACAATTTGTTCCCATAGGAATCCCTTTTGTCTGTTAAAAAAGCGGCCTCCACATTCAACAAAAATGTTGATGATAAAAAATTCAAGCATCTTTATCACGTCATTTTCACTGTATTTCTTGTTCGACTCAGTGTGGTTCTTAACAAGATATGTTTGATCTTTTCCTATTACCAAATAGGAATACCTGCGTTCTCTGTTTTTGGTACAGAAACATTGATGTATCAGATCAGAAATGACTGTTTTAAGTTTATTATGTGGAAGGGTTGTATAAAGGGTAGAAAAATCAAAAGTTTGAGTGCTATTGCAGTATGCCAGACTGTTTTATGAGAGCTGTTCAAAGAGATCTTTCAAATTTTTAAGAATCCACATCTGATTCACGCAGCTCGAAGAAAAGGCTTTTTCGCAGTAGTAAAATGTCTCCATAAAATGTGGACTGTGGTGAAAACAATATAAATATATGGGTACTGTCAATTGTTGCCGTTCTAATAGGACAAATACAGAATTTTGAAATGGAAGCAATCTAGGTAATAAGGTAATAAATTAAATATTGTCTTTACCACCGGTATGGACACAAAGCTAACGAAGGAGGTCATATTAGAATGTAAGATAACTTGGCATGGAGGAGAAATAATTTTATGTGTTTTTCTTTTAATAGGAATTATTATATCACAATGCACCATTATTCCCACGCGCAGAAGATGGATGTACTCCATATGAATTAGCTAAACGCTACAACAGAAATGATTGTTTAGAAATATTAAGTAAGTAATCTGTTACAAGCTGATTTATTTTTATCTTTACACTTATTTTCATAACAAAGAAATGACTGTGTATCTGACAAAAAGTGTTTTTCTCATGCAGTCTTCTGGAATACAAATAATTACAAATAATCAAAAACAATGTATTCTATTGACATATTCCTATATTCCATTTGAGAAAATAAAAAAGATAAACAAAGCAAAAGTAAAAATACTTTAACGAAAAATGTTCACACAAATTCTAAAGAATAATGTATTTAGAGTAATCCATGTCTTATTGCATTTGTGCAACCCAATATATGTCAGTCCTACAGCCAATTACTGAAAAAATTGCTTTGGTCTAACCGACCTTAGCAATCTACTGATTCAGACTTGAGATACTGCTATGGTTTTCTGTCCAAAATCTTCTGTAAAACTGATGTACATGTTAGTTGTCTACTAAAACATGAATTTGAAAAATACGGGAAACAGCTGCAGCAAGTAATGAAAATTAACAAACTGGAAGATTTTGTCAAGTTTCCAGAAATATCTTGATTCAGTAACACAAAACATGCGAGAAATTTTTAGTCCAACAAGAAATATAAGACTACCATACTATAAATGTACATCAAATTTCGCATGAATTTAGGACAGAATGATTGCATAAGATGTTTGATCAGTATGTAATATGTAGATTTTCTAAAGCTTCTGTTAAAATTAAATCTTTTTTTATATGACCGCAAAAATTTTTGCGGTTATTTTTGCGGTTGTATATTGGTATGTTGCTGTTGTCGTCTTCATCGTTGTCTGTAGAAACTTTAGTTTTTGGTCAATAACTTTAAGTTCCAGTTGATCAATCCTTATGAAATTTTAACATAATGTTCTTTGGTACAAAAGGAAGGCTTGGCTTAGTTTTGGTAATTGTGGCCCACCTGTTTTATTAAAAAGGGGCTAAAAAGGGTTAAATTGGGTGTTTTCACATATTTGTCTGTAGAATCTTTATCATTAATCGGATTTTGATGGGGTTTCTTTCAGTGTGCTCCTGAGGAAATTTCCAATCAGACGTATGGCAACGGATTTCACGTAGCATGTACCGTTCCTGAGATAAATGGGGCCCAAAAGGGGTGAATCAAAAAAAAAGTTGTTTTTTTTTTGTCCGATTTTGATGCAGTTTTTTCAATGGATAGCTTATGAAAAAATTAACGCAGTGCTTTGGTATCTTGTTTCCTTACCTAGCTATGAGGGGCCAAACAGGGCCAAATTGCTAATTTGCAGATTACCTAATTTTTTTATTTATCATCGAATTTTAATGGGATTTTTTTCTTTAGATTCCTCTTGATATAAGCTTTCAGTAATATGCCAGTTGATTTGGCATAGCTCTTACCGTTTTGGAGCTATAAGGGGTCAAAGGGGCCAAAACTGCAAATTTGCAGATTACCTAAAATTTATATTTTTCATCTGATTTTGATGGGATTTTTTTTCTTTGGATTCCTCTTGATATAAGCTTTTAGCAGTATGTCAACAGATTTGGAGTAGCTCCTACTGTTTCCAAGCTATAGGGGTTCTAAGGGGCCAAAACTGCAAATTTGCAGATTACCTAAAACAAAATTTTTCATAGGATTTCGATGGATTTTTAGCTCACCTGGCTATGCCAGGGTGAGCTATTGTCATCACTTGCTGTCCGTCATCCGTCATCAAAATTTTGATGTTTTTCTGTCGGGGGCATTAAGGTTTACCTTGATCCCTACGTCTGTACGTCCATCTTTTTGGCTTCCGGATGATAACTTGAGTATCCTGCATCGGATCAAAATCAAACTTGGTTACATGCTTACTTATCACCCAAGACAGAAGCCTGTTGATTTCCAGGTTGGTGATCACAGTTGCTAAAAATAGACTGAAATTTCAATAAAATTTTGGTTTCCGGATGATAACTTGAGTATACTACATCGGATCAAAACCAAACTTGGTCACATGCTTTCTTATTACGAAGACAGAACCCTATCGATTTCCGGGTAGGTACCCCCAAGGTCAAGTTCACAGTTGCTAAAAATAGACTAAAATTTCAATAAATTTTTGGTTTCTAAATGATTACTTGAGCATTCTGCATCTGATCAAAACCAAACTTGGTCACTTGCTCACAATAGTCAGAACCCATAGATTTTAGCGTTGATACCCCAAGGTCAAGGTCACAGTTGCTAAAAATAGACTAAAATTTCAATAAAATTTTGGTTTCCGGATGATAACTTGAGTATACTACATAGGATCAAAACCAAACTTGGTCACATGCTTGCTTATCACTCAAGACAGAGCCCTATCGATTTCCGGGTTGGTACCCCCAAGGTCAAGGTCACAGTTGCTAAAAATAGACTAAAATTTCAATAAAATTTTGGTTTCCAAATGATAACTTGTGTTTACTACATATATAGGATCAAAACCAAACTTGGTCACGTGTTTGCTTATCACTGAAGACAGAACCCTATTGATTTCCGGGTTGGTACCCCCAAGGTCAAGGTCACAGTTGCTAAAAATAGACTAAAATTTCAATAAAACTTTGGTTTCTGGATGATAACTGGAGTATACTACATCGGATCAAAACCAAACTTGGTCACATGCTTACTTATTACGAAGACAGAACCCTATTGACATCCGTCCGTCCGTCCGTTAACTTTTATTCAAAGATCTTCTCCTCTAAAACTACTGGGCCAATACTAACCAAACTTGGCCTGAATCATCACCAGGGTATGCTCTTTCAAGTTTATGATTTTTATGACCGTAGACCAAAAAACATGGCTGCTGTTACTAAAAATAGAACATAGGGGTAAATTACTGTTTTTTGCAAATTACTCAAAAACCATTGCAGATATCAAAATTCTGACATGGGGATAAAAATGATCAGCATGATGAGATCTTCCTGCCCTGCAATTTTGAAGAATGTCCGTTTACCCGTCTTTGAGTTATTGACCCTTTTCTGTAATAATTTCAGTTTTTCGTTACTTTTAGTCTTATATGTTGAAAATGGTAGTAGATAGAAGTGAAATTTATATAACAAAAATGGTCAGCATAGTAAGATCTACATGTCCTTCAATTTTGAAGAAAATCTGACAACCCACATAGGAGTTATTGCCGTTTTTTCTTTGAATTTTCACAATTTTTTAACGTTTTTACTTTCATTTCAAAAACTGTTTGAGATAAAGGTTAAATGTGATTTGCAAAAGTGTTGAGGTTTTCCAGAACTACAATTTCTACATATGTCCAGCAGGTTCGCAATTCATCCAAGATGGCCGCCAGCGGGGAAGATAGTTTAACATAGGACCCTATGGGAAATGCATTCAAAGATCTTTTCCTCTGAAACCACTGAGCCAATGGGGACCAAATTTTGTCACAGTAGTCTTTGGATGGCCCCCTTTAAAGTTTGTGATTTTTATATTCGTACTTCATCCAAGATGGTCGCCAGCACGGGACATAGTTTAACATAGGACCCTATGGGAAATGTATTCAAAGATCTTCTTCTCTGAAACTACCAAGTCAAACTGAACCAAACTTGGTCACAATAGTCCTTGGGTGGTCCCTTTAAAGTTTGTGATTTTTACGTTCGTACCTCATCCAAAATGGCTGCCAGTGTGGAGCACAGTTTAACATAGGGACCCTATGGGAAATACGTTCAAATGTCTTCTCCTCTGAACCCACTGAGCCAATTGGAACCAAACTTGGTTACAATNGTACCTAATCCAAGATGGCCGCCAGCGGGGAACATAGTTTTAACATTGGACCCTATGGGAAAGACATTCAAAGATCTTCTTCTCAGAAACTACCAGTCCAATTATAACCAAACTTAGTCACAATGGTCCTTAGATGGTCCCTTCCAAAAAAGGTATCCGGCAGGTCTGTTCCTAATCCAAGATGGCCGCCAGCGGGGAACATAGTTTAACATTGGACACTATAGGAAAGACATTCAAAGATCTTCTTCTCAGAAACTACCAGTCCAATTATAACCAAACTTAGTCACAATGGTCCTTAGATGGTTCCTTCCAAAAAAGGTATCTGGCAGGTTCGTACCGCATCCAAGATGGCCGCCAGAGGGGAACATAGTTTTAACATTAGACCCTATGGGAAAGACATTCAAAGATCTTCTCAGAAACTACTGGTCCAATTAAAACTAAACTAAGCCACAATGGTCCTTAGATGGTCCCTTCTAAAACAGGTATCCGGCAGGTCTGTACCTCATCCAAGAGGGCCACCAGCGGGAACATAGTTTTAACATTGGACCCTATGGAAAACACATTCATAGATCTTCTTCTCAGAAACTTCCAGTCCAATTATAACCAAACTTAGTCACAATGGCCCTTAGATGGTCCCTTAGAAAAAGAGTATCTGGCAGGTCCGTACCTCATCCAAGATGGCCGCCAGCAAGGAGCATAGTTTTAGCATTGGACCCTATGGAATATACATTCAAAGATCTTCTTCTCAGAAACTACTAGTCCAATTAGAACCTTTGTCCAAATTTTTGAATTTTTATTTGAATTGTGGTCTGAATGTTTTAATTTCAGCGACATGTATTACCTTGATTATAAGGGGAACCCCTGCCCAAATTTTTTTTGAATAGTGTTCTGGTATGGGTTGTAATGGATGGTGGAGCTTTCGGTTGCCATGGAGACCAAACAGGAACACTGTAATTTTAGGGAAAAAAAAGTATTCTGCAAAATTTTGTGTTTTGTTTTTCCTATTGGAAATGCCTTTTATTTATGTCAGCCATGGTCCAGGTGAGCGATACAGGCTCTTTAGGGTCAGTGAGCTTTTGCCATCACTTGGCGTCCGTCGTCCATCGTCTGTCGTCGTCCGTCTGTCCATTAACTTTTCACATTTTCAACTTCTCCTCTGAAACCACTGTAGCAAATTCAACCAAACATTAATGGAATGATGTACTGAAGGTCCTTTACAAAGATTGCTATTTTCGTTCCGATCCGATAAAAAACATGGCCGCCAGGACAGAACTAAGGTTTAACATTGGACCCTTTCGGAAAAATCACATTTTCATCTTCTGCTCTGAAACCACTGAAGCAAATTCAATTAAACTTTACAGGAATGATGTACTAAAGGTCCATAACAAAGATTGGTCATTACGTTCCGATTCCATAAAAAAGATGGCCGCCGGCACTGAACTTAGTTTAACATTGGACCCTATGGGAAAATCACATTTTTATCTTCTCCTCTGAAACCACTGAAGCAAATTCAATAACACTTTACAGGAATGATGTACTAAAAGTCCTTTACAATGATTGGTCATTTATTCCGATCCGATAAAAAACATGCCGCCAGCGCAGAACTTAGGTTTAACATTGGAGCCTATGGGAAAAATCACATTTTCATCTTCTCCTCTGAAACCACTGAAACAAATTCAATTAAATTTTACAGGAATGATGTACTAAAGGTCCATAACAAAAATACCCATTCTACTATTGGTTATCTTAAAGCTGGTGTACCACAGGGTTCTGTTTTAGGACCTTTGTTGTTTTTGTTATACATAAACGACATAGCTGATAATCTTGAATCATTAACTCGTCTTTTTGCTGATGATACGTCCATGTCGTATACTTCTGAATCTACTGAAGTCATTCAAAATGTATTAAACAATGACTTGATTAGAATCAATACTTGGGCTAGTGATTGGTTGGTCAAATTTAATTCCAATAAAACAAAGTTGTTATTCATATCCAATACCGTAACTAGTGATGACGTCCATATACTCTTCCAAGATGTTGTTGTAAATCCGTGTATTGAACATAAACACCTTGGAATTACGATTAATAGTGACTGTAAATGGACAAGTCATATTGAGAATATATGTGTTAGTGTATCCAAAAAATTGTCAGTTTTACGCAAACTGAAATATATATTAAATCGTGGTTCCTTAAGTAAGATATTTATTACCTTTATAAGACCCGTTATGGAATATGGTTGTGAACTGTGGAACGGCTGTGGTGTTGAGTTGGCTGACAAGCTTGAAAAACTACAACTGGAGGCTGCTAGAATAGTCACAGGTTTACCCTCGTATGCAAGTCGTCAATCTTTATACTTTGAAACTGGTTGGGAAAAGCTTATTGATCGCAGGAATCGTAGCTGTTTAGCTTTATTATATCGTATTAAAAATGGTCTAACACCCTCGTACTTAAATGAATTGCTCCCCCCTTTAGTGTCTGATATCTCAAATTACCCTCTTAGGAACAGTCAAAACTTTGCACTTCCTCATTATGGACTAACACAGACAAATGTATCCTTTTTTCCGTCCACTATACGAAATTGGAACTCCTTAGATTTGGAAACCAGAAATATCTCTTCTGTAGCTGGGTTCAAGCGAAATTTAAAAAATATTAACGTTGATAGTAAACCATGGTTTTCTCATGGTGATAGGAAGCTTAATATAATTCATACTAAACTTCGACATAATAACAGTTGTCTAAATTATGATCTTCATAGATTTAACCTTAAAAATGACGCAGGTTGTGATTGTGGCTTTCCTTGCGAAAATAGTTTTCATTTCTTCATGGAGTGTTCCTTATATACTCAAATACGACAAAATTTATTTGTGATTCTTGAAATTTATGGTGACATTAACTTAAACATTATTCTGTTTGGTAACATGGAACTTACAGTTGACCAAAACAAAGATATATTCCAAGCAGTACAGGCTTATATAAACAATAGTAATAGGTTTGATTGAATTCTGCAGGTTTCCTTTTCTTCTTTCTTTCCGTTTGTTAATTTATATATTTATATATTTTTTCTATATCTCTGTAATGTTTTGTAATATTCTATAATGTATCCAATTTTGTTACTTCTTACATAGCATTTTGTATTTCATGTAAATGATTTTTATTTATTTGAATGATTGCTGTTATTTATATATAATTTATTGTAAATTGTAGGGAGCGGGCTGTAAATAATGTTGTAAAAACTTGTGCCCAATCCCAATTGCTAATGTTTTGAGCAAATAAAATATGTTTAATTCAACAAAAATGGGTCATTTCGTTCCAATTCGATAAAAAAGATGGCCACCGGCACCGAACTTAGTTTAACATTGGACCCTATGGGAAAATTACATTTTCATCTTTTCCTCTGAAACCACTGAAGCAAATTCAACCAAACTTAAGAGGAATGATGTACTAAAGGTCCTTAACTATGACTGCCCATTTTGTTCCAATCTGATAAACAACATGGCCGCCAGCATGGAACTCAAGTTTAACATTGGACCCTATGGGAAAAATCACATTTTCATCTGCTCCTCTCAAACCACTGAAACAAATTCAATAAAACTTTACAGAAATGATGTAATAAAGGTCCTTTACAAAGATTGGTCATTTCGTTCAGATCCGATAAAAAACATGGCCGCCAGCACGGAACTTAGGTTTAACATTGGACCCGATGGGAAAAATCACATTTTCATCTTCTTCTTTGAAACCACTGAAGCAAATTCAATTAAACTTTACAGGAATGATGTACTAAAGGTCCATAACAAAGTTTGGTCATTTTGTTCTGATTCGATAAAAAAGATGGCCGCCGGCACCGAACTTAGTTTAACATTGGACCCTATGGGAAAATCACATTTTTATTTTCTCCTCTGAAACCACTGAAGCAAATTCAATAACACTTTACAGAAATGATATAATAAAGGTCCTTTACAAAGATTGGTCATTTCGTTCAGATCCGATAAAAAACATGGCCGCCAGCACAGAACTTAGGTTTAACATTGGACCCGATGGGAAAAATCACATTTTCATCTTCTTCTTTGAAACCACTGAAGCAAATTCAATTAAACTTTACAGGAATGATGTACTAAAGGTCCATAACAAAGTTTGGTCATTTTGTTCCGATTCGATAAAAAAGATGGCCACCGGCACCGAACTTAGTTTAACATTGGACCCTATGGGAAAATCACATTTTTATTTTCTCCTCTGAAACCACTAAAGCAAATTTAACCAAACTTAAGAGGAATGATGTACTAAAGGTCCTCAACTACGACTGCTCATTTTTACAATACATCATTTCAGACACATCTGAAAACCTGAATGTTCTTTAACCAGTGTTGCTAGTTAAAAATATGGTATGCTCTGTCACTGTTGAAATAACAAAACAAAAAATATCAGGAAAATAAGGATTATTTTCTTAATTAAGACCATAAGTGTAAAAAATTTTCAGTAAGACAAATTTTATGTTTCATTTACATGTTGTATTTTGTTATTTTTTATCTTTCAGAGTGCAACAATTTTATTAGAAGCACATCAAACCAAGGAGGGATTATTTTTATTACGGAAGAACAAGAAAGATGTTAATTATCATGTAATCACAGTCTGCCATAAACATCATATATTTAATTATGAAGTCAAAGTCAAGGTATTATTTAACTTACTTTGTACTCTAGTTATTCTCATGTAATTGTCTGATATTTAGTATTATCTGTAATTTGTACGAATTTCCTTTGATCCACAGAGACTGATATTCACAGTATCACAAAACTGGACACTATCACGAAAATATCAGTTCACTGTGAAGGCGTCATGTGTGGGTTGTTATGCTAACGTCATGTTTTGGTACTATTTGTCGTGTTCATACGCATAATATGTTGATGAAGAATGCATATAAATTATTGCAATAAACAATAGATTTATTGTGCTAAAATAGAAATTTCAGCTTCATTTCTATTTATAATCATAGAGTTCTATATATCACTTTGTGAATTACCGATAAAAGAAATATATGACATTCTGTTTTTGATACGGACTTTATCACGGCCTAAAGGATCAAGCTTGCCCTTTAAGGCTGAATTGATACTTCCCATGATAGAAGTCTGTATCAAAAACAAAATGTCCTATGTTCCATATGTACACTGTTTTCAATAGAAGTACTGTGCATTTGAAAATATGAACTAAAACTGAAGATAAAAATCTATTAGTTCTAGGTAACAATTTAGTCCATTCTCCAAATTCTCAAAAATTAAAGAAAATTTACAATGTATTGTTCTCATCTTATGTGTATTGAAAATTCAGGTAAAATTCAAGGAAATTCAAGTTGATAATATAAAAATATACCTTGAGGGATAGACCTTAGATAATGGCCTCACAAAGATCTTCTGTTAAATCTGTAGATTTCAATAAAAATTAAATATTGGTTAGATGTTGATGAAAGAATAACTGCATATATATTACGAAAACACATTTAAGACTGTAAGACAATACTTCTTTACTTCAGAAAATTACACAATACCATTTTGAGTCTTTGTTGATATCCTCAGTTACTAAATTTAACTGTAACTTTGGTACATTGTATTTTGTTGCTTAGGACCCAAAGTCCTCCTAGACAGATATGACAGAAATTATTGTTCACTTTGCATTTTGTTGAGTGAAAAGGTTTTTGCATTGCAATTAGCATGTGTATTTTTAAAAAATCTGTATTTCATTGGCCAAACTAGGGGGGGGGGTCAGGGTTTGGAACCTTCCCCTTTTTCTTGAAAATTTTTTATATTTCATGCAAAATTAAGACAAAACTGACAAAAAATCGGCAAAAATGTCCTGGAACTCCCCTTTTTGCTGGAACCTCATTGGAACCCACTTTATGCTGGAACCTCATTGGAACCCACTTTATGCTGGAACCTCATTTTAACCCCCCTTTTTCAGAGTCTGGATCTGCAGATGTTTTTTTTTTTCATGTAAATACCAACTTTAAAGTCACTCTCTGTGAATAATGTCAAAATCTAGAACAAGTGTTTTATTCCCAACCACAACCAGGAACAACACGATAAATTATAGGTGTTATGAATCATCTTCACTTGACAGTGAACCAGATTTATTTCCTGTTCTATATACCTACTATATAAATATGTACCATTCAGGAAGACCTATAGATTTAATATGCCCAAAATGGAACATTTTATCATTTTTTGAAGAGAAGGACATTAAATAATATAGATAAAGTACAATTCTGCCAATCAGAAGTTTGTTTATCAATGTGAAAACAAATTAGATTACGTCAGATATGTTATTCATGTTACAGATGGGGTATATAATGAGATGGGATCTATTACCTGTCTGTAACCTGAAAAACTTTTATATACTGGTGAATAAAAGGAACTCTTTTTCAATTCCACCATCATGTTTTCATGTACTGCTGTTTTTATTTTCAATGGGGGTCCCAAAGGGTCAATGTACAATGTACGAAAAATATATAAATTGGCCTTGCAATGATGTACAAAAATAGTTTGTCATGTTAAACATTGTAGGAAGCATGTTTATGTGCGAATGTACTCAAAATAATAAAGGTCCTGTACAATGTACAAAAAAATAAAAATACTTATGTATTTTATGCAAAAATAACCCTTTACCACCTTCTTCAATGACAACTTATATACCTGGCAGTTTTCTGAATATTAGATGACTGGCAATGAATGTCATCCAATCAAAAGCAGACTAACATCTGTAAATTGGACTAATGGTTAATGTTTAGGTTGCAAGAAAAAAGGGTGAATGTAATTAACATATTAGCCAAATAAATTAATTGGAAAGGTGATTACATATTACAATTGCTAAAATAAGGAAAATATAACATGCAATAGTATTTTCAGCAATATTTTCATACACCATGTTATTCAGAATTTTTGTTTTTAAACATGTGCAGACCAGACAAGTATTATTGTCTCACCCAAGACGAAAGTCATGGAAGCGAGACATAGTGATCCGAAATTAACATTTATATCTTTGATTCTAATTTCAGTAAATTTCCTAAAATTCTCAAAGACCAAGTATTTTTTGGAATTCTACTTAGCAACCATACCTTATTGCATACATTTCAGTGAAAACAGTCATTTTCAGTAATGGAATTCTATCTATGAACCTCATCTTAGTATAGGCCAAATTATAATTACAACTTACTGAGTGGGCGAGACACTAGGTTCTGTGAAACCTTTACAATTTTTCTTTTAATAATTACAACCTGCACATAAAAGGGGGATATTGTATTTCTGAAGCTGAGATTCCTTATAATTGTATATTGTTCTGATAAATATGAACATGTACATTGTACTGTATGTGTATTAATGTTTGATAAGTGTTTTATCCAGATTGTTATTATATTTTATAGGAATTCAAAGGCCAGTTAGTACATTATATTGACGATGGTCCATTGTTTGATAGTTTAGAACGATTAGTAGAACATTACCATAGAACCAAAGATGGACTCATTACAACTCTTGCCAATGCTCTTTCACCATGTAAGTACTATTTTTTGATTAATTGTCCTTATATTGTGATTAAGCAATGCTATATGAAAACAATGTCTGAAGGATCAATGTTAACCCACTTTTATTTTTTAGCAGTTAAGTTTTCTAAATTCTTGGGAAAGAAATATTCATGAAAATAAATTGTTGCAAACGTGTTTTCTTGTGTTAATTTTTTAAGAAAGATTGGTCCGATCAGCCATTCATATAAAAGGCAAGTGTATGTTTGATAAAAGATCCATTTTACCAAATCATGTTGCCGAATATGGCCACACTCTAAGATGACTGTTTCTCATTTCAATATCCAGTTGGGAGATTTGCATGCTCAAATTATACAGCAACTGTCAAATGTGTTTCAAAAATAAGTTACATTTTTTCTCATCTTTCATATGTAGCTTTTATTTATGTTACAGCAGAGAATGTTGTCTCCCTTGTACAAGAAGAGGATTACTACAATGTTGCAGATAATGATGAAGGTAAAAACAAGTCTATGGTACTTTACTATTAAACAAGGGAAGTAACTGTTCTAGTCAACAAACTGGTTTACTGTCAATGAATTCTTGTTTGAGAAAACATGCTAATCTATGCATTTTTCAGGGGTATTTGTAGGAAAGTAAAACATGAATTGGGATAATTTTCAAATTTCCAAAGATTTTAATATGGAGAAAAAAATGTATGTGCAACATGCCCCCTTCTTTGGAAATGCATCAGAAGAAAACCAGTTTGTCCAGCCAGAAAAATTTCTTTCTTCAATGGAAAACACCCTAGAAAGATGAAAATCCAGTGCAAATTTAATAGCACTACTGTACTAGATTCTTAAATGTTTGGGTTATTCATTTTAAATATTTAACTGTACTATACAAATAGATAATTGGCAAATGCGAGTGAGATATTAGCATGATGAATTGTCTCGTTTGTTGAATGCTGTGGTAAGCTACCCTTGTAATTGGGTTATGGAATATTAATTAGAGATATAATTATAACTGTAACAGTTATAGCACACCTGTTTATAACTAGGATAAGTTTTTTCCATCACTTGGCATTTGACATTCATCTGCCTTTGAAACATTTGAGGGCAGTTTGAACTAATCTTAGTCGTATTAGTCCTTGGATGATCTCCTTTAAAGTTGTGTAAGTCATGTTTGTACCCTATCCAAGATGGTGCAAAATTTGGAACAGAGCCAAACTTAGAAACTATGGAACTGCATTTTACAATCTTTTTAATTGAAATTACTGTGCCATTTGAGCAAAGCTTGGTACCAATGATCCTTGGACAGTCCACTTTGAAAATTGCATTCTTGGGGCCTTTTCCAATATGGCAGCTTGTAGAAAAAAGATTGCATGGAAAATACATTTTAATATCTTCTTTTCTTAAACCAATGGACCAGTTGAAATTAAATTTTAATGCAATAGCCCTTTAATAGTCCAGTTTAAAAAATTGTTTTTGATCTTTGTATTTCACTGGAGTCAATTGCAAACAGACTTTGACATTCAACCATATAGTGGAAATCAATTCAAAAATTGTGTCCTCTGAAACAACTTGATCATAGTGTCCTTGCATGACCACTTTTGTAAGCCAATGTCCATTCTGAAATGGTTACCAGCATAGGACATAGAAGTCTATGAGAATGTCTAAGAAATAAATAATGGCAGTTTTACAAGGACTTTTGCTAAGTATTTTGTGAGGGATATTATATGCAAAAACAACAATTGCCCATTAGCCATGTAAATTGACAATAAGATGTCGTGAAGACGGGGTATATTTCGATTCTAGTATGAAAATTTCCCAAATTTTAAAATCCAAGTTGTCTGCCGGTCAGCCTATTGTTTTGGCAAAATTGATTCTATTTTGATACATAATATTACAGATCGACCTCAGTTACCGCCTCGTCATGATAACAACCCTGAGGATATATACGAGACTGCAGATGGTGACCCAGTGCCATCCACTCCACCTCCTCTTCCTTCTAGTCAGGTAAGTGAACATATTTAATAAACACAAGAAGTAAAGCATGATGACAAAAGTCAATACGTTATTTTAAAGGATTTTCATGTGTATATCGAATGAAAATGGCTATCATTTTTGAAAACTCTGTTTTTATACGACCGCAAAAATTTTGCGGTCGTATTATGGTATGGTGCTGGCGTCAGCGTCGGCGTCTGTGGACAGCATAACTTTAGTTCTAGTGAAAGGATTGTTATCAAATTTTAGTATGATGTTTGTTGGCACAAGCTTAAGTCCGGGCTTTAATTTCGCTTTCCCTGCCCAACCCGTTTTTGAAAAAGAGGCAAAAAAGGGGCCAAAAAGGGGTAAAATTAGGTATTTTCGTGTCTGTGAACAGCATAACTTTGGTTCTAGTGAATGGATTGTTTTCAAATCTTAGTATGATGTTT
>MJUU01032391.1:117071-127940 GCA_002080025.1 Modiolus philippinarum
TCTGTGTGTCCGTCACAACTTTCGTAAAGCTTTTCTCTGCAATGGTAAATGATACAAACTTGAAATTTTGTCAGAAGCTTTGTATAGTCATGCCATATTGTGGGATGTGTTTTCAGACTTCCTGTTTATAAACTTAGTCAATTTTTCATTATCTGTCTGTCCGTCACAACTTTCGTAAAGCTTTTCTCTGCAATGGTAAATGATACAAACTTGAAATTTTGTCAGAAGCTTTGTATAGTAATGCCATATGGTTGGATGCATTTTCAGACCTGTCAGAATGCTACTTCCTGTTTACTGACTTAGTTAAATTTTCATCATCCTGTTCGTCCCTCACAACTTTCATAATTTTCACCATCCCGTCCGTCCCTCACAACTTTCATACAGCTTTTCTCTGCATTGGTAAATGATACAAACTTGAAATTTTGTCAGAAGCTTTGTGTAGGCATGCCATATTGTGGGACACATTTTAAGACTTGTGGGGTACTACATTTTGTTTACCAACTTTGTCAGGTTATTAGAGACTGGAAGATGAGAGCGGGGTATTAGTAGTGAGCATTTGCTCACAGATCCCTTGTTAAAATTTTAATTTGATCTTTTTTTTGGGGGGGGGAGAGGGGGCGGGGTATCTATTTTCTATTGATTTGGCATTTGTTAAATGGGTTTAATCTTTGTGAGCTGTAGAGTTTGTTTTAAATTAAATTTTTTATGGCCAATGAAATCAAAAGTTCAATTGACTATGAAAGAGTGTTCCTGTGCTTTTGGTGTAGCAGCTCACTGTAATTTTCATCAATTCTAAGTGTTTTGTTTGACACAGAAAAATGATCAACAATGTCTGATAAAGGCCTCTTTTATATTTTTATGAATTTACAGGTTAAAATCAGTGATTTTGGATTATCAAGAGCTTACTCAGATGAAAGCAGTTATTACAAAGCCAGTAAAGGAGGGAGATGGCCAATTAAATGGTAAGTATTCACTTATGATCATCTATAGAATATGTTCGTTGTCATAGTACAGAATAAGTGAGTCCACTTTTAGAAATTTCCTATGCATTTCAAATTGAAAAAGTTTCTGTTTAAATATGTCCAATCTTCATGAAATTTGACTGTTAAAAAGGTGTAGATATCCGTTTCCTTCTTAAGGTTAGAATTCTCTTTCACTTTGTTAAACAAACTCATGCCAAAATTTTTTTTTTCACACATGCACATCTTGTGTGATACAAATCATCTGAAATGTACACTTTGCACATTTCATTCAATTTGTATTCTTATTCAAATAAAATTTCTGAATCCCCTAATTGTAACAGTTAAGAGCTAAAGGAATGCAAAACTACCATTTTGTTCGTCTTAGTTTATGAAGGAAATAAGGGTTATGAACATTTTTTAACTAAACCATGCTGTTGAGACATGTTAAAGACAAATCCTACTATTCAAAGTCCCAATGATATTTTCTTGATATTCCATTTGTACTTTCTTAATGAAAAACGCATTAAATAAAGCTAAAAAAATTAGGGGGTCACCGACCTAGTTTTAGAGCTATGACGTCATCTTTACTTACATGTTTTGAAGGTATCGATTATTTACTATTTTCACGATAATTTTACTATATTATTCGTTTCAAATGAACTAGAATTATCTTTAAGAGCTTCACAGTGTGTAGAAAAGCTATATACAACAATAACGGAACAAATATGCAAGTCTTGGTCTAAACTGATCAATTTTCAAGTTCCCGCCATTTTTGTCGGGTACTCAGAATACAGCTTAATCGCTGATCGCAAAAAATTGACCAATGATAATTTGAAGATATTTTCAGAGAAGATAGAGGTCAACCCCCTCAAGGAATTAAGCAAATAAAATAATAGGGTCACCGAATCAGGGAAAAAGATATTTGTAAAAAAAAAAACATACCAGGACCGAAAATGGCGGGAATAAAATTGCGGGTTTTTCTTCATACTGATTGCAGCAATTTTTTTCTTGAATTGAATCGCAGAATATGATCACAATTTATATTATATTATTGGTTGAATAATATATGATATAACAAAATTTAGACGTACAAGTGTTTTTTTTTTGTTGTTGCTATATCGTATCATTATGCACATGCGTTTACAGGACATAAGAAAAAAAATATTCAAAAGCGTAAAAAATCAGACTACCGGTAATAGCAATATTTAACTAATATGAACACGTTAGAAGTCTTTCGTTGTTTTGCGAAATGAATATTATTTCATTTTTGTTACTTTTATCTACGGGCAAGGTGAATGTGGACTAGAAACGGTGTAATACCTGAAAAGGCATGTATTCTTAATCAATTTGACTGTAATTGTATTGAGATATTTACACAAGTTTGAAAATTAATTAATTGAAAATGTTGTCTTTGAAATTGTCATTGTCGTTAAATAATAATACAATTCTTGGCAAACTATGTATTTAAATGAAGTGGTATACAGAGTGTTCAGTTTGAATGTGCCCTTACATTTTGTACATGTCACACTCTTTCGTCCATCCATGATATACCGGAAAAAAAAATTGCGGGAAATTTGCAACGTCATAAATGAATTACACAACATTAAAGCTCGAGTTCGCGGGGATTTGCGACGTCATAAAGGAATTACAAAACAGTAAAGCTCAAAAGCAAGATGCGCAGAAACAATAGTAGGATATGTCTTTAATGTGTACTGTTTCACCTTTGATTCTGATTTTGAACTTACATCTGTTTGAAAACGTCATATTGCATATTGTGATGTCATAGACACAGTCAGCAATGGATAGTGGAAATCCACCTTCCCTTAGGTTGCTTCTGAATTTTTGTCATATTAGAATGCTTTGGGTTAAATTTGATTATAAAGGACCATCCCATGGTTAAATGACAACACCCACTGGTCGATCCAGGGGGCAGGGATGCCCAGGCTCCCCTTAGGCTGGAAAATATTCAAAATTCCTATGGTTTCTTAAAAAAAAATGGTACCAGCCACCCCCCACCCCCCTCATGGAAAAATTATGGGTTGAGCCTCCTTAGCAGAAAGGATCCACCACTTACAACCATATTAATGAATTGCATTATTTATCAATTTTTTTAACAAAATAAATTGACAAATCTACAAAAAAAAATCCAAAATATTTGAGAAAACAGATGAATCAGAAGGAAATAACTGTTTAAATTTACATTTAAAAGTTATCTCAGTGTTCAGTATTTTTTAAAATGGTAGATATTTGGTGTTTAAATCATCTATTTAATATTTATAACAAAATAATTTTTTAAATCAAAATTTTCTGTTATATTCAGTTTGAATTTCTTATTTTAGGTATGCACCTGAATGTGTGAATTACGGCAAATTTACTCATGCTACAGATGTATGGAGTTATGGAGTAACGTTGTGGGAAATGTTTAGTTATGGAGATCAGCCTTATGGAGATAAGAAAGGAATTGAGGTAAGTATGTACATGTCTTAATAAACCACCAGCTTACGAAAAATGACTCATATATACCTGTATTAACGGGCACCTCTATAAAATTGGCATCTTCCCATGATGAACAGTCTGTGGTCCACTTGATGTGTTTTTCTATATAAATATGCTCTGTATGGGCACTGAAAAACAGGGGCAGTAGGTACTCCTTATAGGTCTGAATTGGTGTTAAAACTCTATATAATAGGCAGGGAAAAACTAGGATTTGCAAAAGAAAAATTGATTTTAGGTATCAGTCATCTTCAATTTTCCCCCAAAAATGATGATAATTAGCTATCAGACTTTTTTTTAATTGATATTCTTTATTGAAATCTGTACATTTGTTAGTCTAAAAACATTGATAGTACCTTATCCCGGCCTCGTTAAAGTTAGTACACGTAATATATAACTGTCATAATTTACTATATAGATGTTAGTAGTTGTTTTAACACATAAAATGCAGAAAATAGATATAATAATGAACCTCACATAGAAATATTAAACAAAAGGATAATCAATAATTTACTAACAAACATACAGATTTTAAAATAAAAGTTATTTTAGGAATGTAAAGTAGGAAGAAGAACAGAGAAACAAGTATATATCACAAGTACGGGAAAACAGATAGAAAATAAAGAATAAATCTATATCTCAAACAAAAACAAAAAAACAAGCAACAAAAATGGGGGAAAAATTGAACTGTCCTGATGAAAATTTATATTTTAGTAGACAATAATGTAAAAATACTGTGATTCTCTGACACTAAAACAATGTGGAATAAGTCAAACACAAGTTTACTTTTTAAACATATAATGGAATTGTGTTATATGAGATATTGTAAATAACATGTGAATTGTCCCGTTTTAAAGAGCCACAACGACAGAAGCTTAGAGCATGTGTTGTGGCTCTGCAACAGTAGCAACAATCAAGAAATAATATGGAGACATAAGACTCCAGTAGGCGTATCACCCCGTTTTGTCCAGATGGATAGTTTTGCATAGCCACAACAATTAGCTATCAGACTGATTGTGTCTTAATTTTTTAACCCTTAAAAAACAATCATTATATACAAAACAAACCATTACAAATATTACAGTACAATACATTGTACATATTTAGTTTGTTAATTTTATTTTACTTTCAAACAGTTAACCTTTATATAAAGGCCACCTGTCTATTAAGGGTAGTATTCTTTGTTCCCTCAGGTGACCGTTATAGACATGCTAAACTGTATATATGTTTCTTTTTCAAAAATGTGGTTTAATGTGAAATAAAAACAAGAAACAAAGGGTCAGCAAAAAAGGTTTAAGACATCCCTGGTATTTGAGCTATTGCCGTTCAAGCCATCCAAGTTCACCTGTATATCCACCACCATTACACATGCTTTATACACCTTATCTACCTTGAATTGATTGATTGATAACTGGTTGCTGATCTTGTCTGTCCTTAATGGGGGAAATTAATATCTCTTTCTTTTGGCATGAAATAAGTTGGTTAGAAAACGTACTTCTTGAATAAAAAATGATTCACAGCACGTTTTCTGAATATCAACTCCTAAAATATTAAAATAAGTACATGATTCAATTTATTCCCTTTGCTCATTATGAGTGGCAGGCATGATTGACGCCAGTTGATCCTTCTTGACCCCAGTATTATTATGTTAATTTCCAGATTGGAGCAGAACTTGTAAAGTAAGAAAGTCATGTATTGTGAACAAAGTAAAGATAAGAAAATTATCATATTGGTGAAATATTTTAACTTTCTGTCAGCTTCCGTATAGTTTCTTGTAAATAATGTGACATTCATACTTCAATAGGTAATCCAGTTTGTGGAGGAGGGAAGACGACTGGACAAACCAAGTGCCTGTCCTGATGTAACTTACAGAGAAATGCTTAAGTGCTGGGAAGCAAAACCAGCTGACAGACCTACATTTAATGAACTTTACAAACATTTTGAAACAGCAGCAGAATATGCTGACGTTAGAGAAATAAGAAAAATGAGGGATGCAACAAAGAAGAAAAAATGAACATGATTCAGATGTTTTTTTTAATTGTTTACTTTCAAAGATCAAAATAATGTTATTTGTTATAGATGTCATTTTATATTTTTATATGAATATTTGTTTGTTGGTTTATAATTATTTATGTTATGATTGTATACAAAGTATGTCTGAATGTATAAAATGAATAGGAAAAAAGATAGATATAGAATTCTTTAACATTCCTAAACATGGCCATTTGGCTGATTTACATTGGGGTGGATTTTTAACTGAATGGGGTTCCAAAAGAAAACCATTTAAATGGGAAAGTTCAAAAGTATACAAAGGGGCATATTTCAAATCAATGAGTGGGGCTTCAATCACATAATAGTATGATGTTGTCAAGCATTTAAGTAAATTACATAGAACAAGAGACATATATAAAGAACATATATGTCTGTGGTAAAACTTAACAAAAATATACAGCTACTTTTCTGTATTAAAATGTCTTCAAAACATTTGTTGGATTGAAAAAATTAGATATTATTTTTCATGTTTTCTAAAATAAATGTTCACATTTTTCGTGCTATCAATCTTTCCAAAAAAAGCAATAAGATTTAAATGGTCGAATTTTAATAATCTAGGGAAGGCAAAATCACAGGGTGTGAAGAGTAGAGTTCAAGGCTAAAATGATCATTTAAATAGTTGCCTTCGTTTGTAGTACAAATCTATCATCATGAGTTCTGTCCATTTAACTTTGTCGACCAAGTGTATAGGTAAAAAAAACTATCATCTGCCCCATTTTAAACTGTTTTTCCACCCCTTTGTATACTTTTTATTCACAAAATGTTGTCTCATTGTATGATACTGTTTTCATACATGACATGAAGAAAGCTTTACATTTTTTTTTATTAGAATTAAGAATTGAATACAAGATTTTTTTTTACTTTTGAAAGGAAACATGTGTTTGTTATTTAATATATAAATAGGCATGTTGCAGTAGAACAATGGTCCATCTTTTAAGGACTACAATATCAAAATACCACAAATACAGAGCTTATGTTAGTTCATTGTCAAGCATGTTATTTGGCCTGTTCTACTTAAATGAGTTTTCAATTAGCAATCAACATTTTATGCATTGCATTTTGTGTACAATATTAACATAATAATAAATCAAAAAATGGTGCTATGAATACTATGTGCTCTTATAACGCTGGTTATTTAGAAAGTTTTGTATTATTTAACATTTTTCTTTCCTATTAGCAGAACCAAAATTTTTATCAGATGTTTGTAGATTGAAGTCTATTTATTTTCAGTGGTAAACAACAGTTTGTCTGTCACTTGGTTTATATGTCAACTCAATCAGATACATGTCTAGTACAAAATATGATGTGAAATTATTCATGAATAAAACGAAAAAATAATAAGTTTGATAATTGGGATTTTCCATGTCTATTCACATCCTTCTTCCGAGTTTTAATGACCAATATACCAGTGCACTTAATTTCTATTCACCTACTTGATAGAGAGAAGCCAGGGCATACTGTATTGACTTTGTTCATTTGTCTATCCGTATGTTAGTCTGCAAATTGTTTCAGTCACATTTTTTCAGCTTCTACTTGTGAGATTGATTTTAAACTTGGTACGCAGCTTTAAAGTGATAAGTTGTATAGAATTTACCATTGGCAATCCTGTTTGACATATACTTCGTAATTAACTTAATGTGGACTTCAGCAACAAAGTTGCATTTTTTCTGAGCTTCTATTGGAGGGATGATTTAAAACTTGGTATGCTTACTTTACTATTGAGCCTTGTATTTTTGTTCTTTTTGGTCATGTATGTACTTCCTATTTGACAAAATGTGGACTTTGATACAAAATGTTGTGAAACTTGAATTTTTCTCTCAATTTCTATTGGAGGGATTGGTCTCAAACATGGTTGCAGCCTATATATGATTAGTTTGAAGCAACCTTATATTGTTAATCTTGTGAGATATGCACTTCCTGTTTAATAATGTGTGAACTTAGTTACAAAATGTAGTGAAACATAATTTGCATCCATTTTTTTTTTTTTTTTTAACTTTTAATGCAATCTTTATATGATTAGTTGTAAGGAACCTCATAGTTTTAGTCCTGAAAGACATGAACTTCCTGTTGTAGAGTTTGTGTATCTATGGTAAGCCAACGGATGCAACTTCTTGTTTACATAAAACTAGAATAGAAAACACTGTCTCAACTCTCAAGATATTTTTAGTTTCAGTCTTTTTGAAAATTGTATCGAAACATTTACTTTTAAATTATACCATTGCTGAACTGTGTTGATATATTACAGCAAGGCTATATGTTTATATGAATAAATAGGTTATAAATTATCCCTGATAATTAAAAGCCAAAATGTACATTTGTGAGTAAATATAAAGTTAAACGAATGGTATAATCAGAAGCTTTAATGAAACATCCAACATTAAGGTGGTTCGGGGGTATAAACAGAATCCATCAGAATTTTTCAATACTTTGCATAATTAAACTTCAAAAATTGAACTTCCAAAAAATTAAATAAAAAGGCCATATAAGCTCGCAATCTTTCATCGAAAATGGGAATATTTTAGTGAAATGTTAAGGAAAATTATCCTTTTTTAAAAATTATTCAAGTTACATCCATGGGAATTTTGATTAATTTTATATATTGCTAGCCCCTGTATTGAACTCTCTAAAAACAAAAAGAAAATGGGGGTCACTGACCTTATTATGTAATTATTTCACAAAATAAAAATTTCCGTAGTGATTCCTTGTAAAAAAATTTTTTTTTAATTACTTCCCTTGTTTAAATTTTCATTTCAAAGAATTTTACAGTACAAATACTCTTCTGAAATTTTCGTGTAAAATGAATAGGCCCATTGTTTGTTCTTTAAGTATAATATTGTAAAGATTTTTTCAAATTTTAAAATATTTGTATATTTCTTTAATAAAGAATACCTATCAAAGCATAAAACATGAAATCAAAATGGCAGAATACTACCAAACCACCTTAAGATAGCGAAAACCAGCAGTCCCATTGCTCCTTTTAAAAATTGTATATATTGTTGGCAGACCATAGGGCTACATATTTTTTTCTTTTTTGAATGTTTGATAATACAGCAACCTGGATTGGGCTGCACATTTTTCACAACCGAATGCCAATTATGTATTTTGTTTCCTCAAACACTTCCAGCAACCTCTTACATTTAATCATACATTAACATTGCATTATTTCTTATGAAATGGACTCTTTTAAGGTTCTTTGTTATAAATCCTGCAAAACAGCTTGGAGTAAAATGGGTTTCACCTCGACTGTCTGATATTCAACTGTCTGTTCCACAACTCGTCCTACATTCATTTTTAATTCAGCACTACATTCAAAGAAACATTGTACACAACTCCTCCTATATACGTAATAGGCTTCACATAAAACTTCTGGATTACCGGTATTATGTACACAACTCCTCCTATATACGAAATAGGCTACACATAAAACCTCTGGATTACCGGTATTATGTACACAACTCCTCCTATATACGTAATAGGCTTCACATAAAACTTCTGGATTACCGGTATTATGTACACAACTCCTCCTATATACGTAATAGGCTTCACATAAAACTTCTGGATTACCGGTATTATGGATATCTGTGTAATGTAAGGAAATTGTCTTTTGACAAAAATTGCATCAGAAACATAAATGTACTCCAGCTCTGAGAGAGAGGGATAATACTGTTTTACCACTGTCCATATGCCATTTCATAACATTGTTTTTGTCTCATTTTTCTCTGCAACCACACAGCAGCTTAATATTTGGTATGATGCTTTAATATTGTACTGTCCCACTCCTTTTTGGCCATATCAAACCACTACATCCTGTTTACTGACTATATTTTTATTCCCCCAGATCGAGGATTGGGGGCATATTGGTTTTTTTTCCCGTCTGTCTGTGCGTCCAAAACATTAACCTTGGCTATAACTTTTGAACTATTAAAGGTAGACTTATCATACAAGTGTATTTGTCTAGTCAAGAGGAACATAAACAGCCCAAAAAATTAGGTCAGGTCAAAGATCAAGGTCACAGAGGTCAAAATTTAAGTCTTACATTCCATTTTCATATGTTTTGTATGTAAAGAAAGATAACACTAACCAAAATATTAAGATTTCATTTTCAAATTTATTAAACTAATAAAAGAGGTGCTGGGGCATCTGTAGTTTTTCACAAACACATCTTGTTTACTTTTAAGATGCTGAAAGCCAAAGGGGGCATAATAAGTGAGCGTTAGATTACAGATTCCATTTTGCCTTTTTGGTTGTTTTTGGCGAGTAATGTTATTCCTGCTTTGCAAACATTTTTATTTGGATCAGTATCTTTACTTGCTTTTGGCTAAAGCCTAGAACCTGTATCTTAATATACATCGGCAAACGAATACTGATGCAAGAACGAGGAAAGGGGGAATTCTAAAATTATAAATCCAAAATCATGGCAAATCATATCCAATACAAATTGAGGCAGTATGACGAAGACTTAACAAAAATGAACAAAAACCCCACATAACTAAAGCACCAGCAGTGTGAACCCCTACAAAAATTGAGGTATCATCAGGTGCTCCAGAAGGGTAAGCATGATCTGCTCCACGCGTGGCACTTTAACATTCATTAATATTGTATAAATTTAAGTAACTATCATTATTCCTCAAAAAATATCCTCATTCTATTATGAAAACCATTTTACTGAATTCTGTTTTTTGTAATTTGAGTTTTCTCATTCAATTGATATTGAAATCTTTCTTAATAAATTTCAACCTTTAAGCTATATATTAATATGTAAATTGCCTATTGGCAAATATTGTTATAAATGCTTTATTGTTTTTTTAGAAAATTTTACCACATTCAAGATTGTTGCATTATAACATTGTATATTGTCAGTTAAAGGAATTATATATTTGACATGAAATATATATTCTTGTGAATAAATGTTGAAATTAATAACAAGAGCATGTGTTGTGTACTATTATACAATTATAGCCTTTATATAGGTCAATATGATGTTACATGGACTTGAGAGATGCATATTGAATGACAGGGAAGCTGAATGTCGATATGAATTTTTTGGTCAATATAACATCATATTGACCGAGTGCAAAGGATGCAATTGTTATATTATTAATTGAAATGATGCACATGAATTGAAATACTTTTTAGCTCGCTGGGATGAATGTCCGGAGAGCTATTTTCATCACCCCAGCGTCGGCGTCAGCAAAACTTAAACCTGGCTCGTGGAATGGAGACCTGAAGAACTAGGATGTTGATATTTGGTATGTGGCATCCTTGTGATGAGAGCTTTCTTTTGGTACCATACTTGTAGACATTTTGACCTTGACCTTGCCCTGAGGGCAATTTTTAAAAAACTTTAACCTTGCCTCTAGAA
>MJUU01032391.1:130051-144979 GCA_002080025.1 Modiolus philippinarum
TTTAATATTATCAAACGGATCCTTCCCTTACCTCTTCATCCTCGTCTTTTGATATCACAGCAAGTTAAAACTTTTTACCTCACATGACCCAAAGGGCCAGTGTGAGCTATTGATATTACTTTAGTGTCCGTTGATCGGCGTTAACTTTTCGTATTTTCATCGTCTCCTTTGAAACCAGTGAAGCAAATTCAACCAAACTTTACAGGAATTATGTATGGAAGGTCCTTTGCAAAAGTGTGTTTTTTGCTATAGGGTCTAGTGTTAAATACCTGGTATAAGTTCTGTGCTGGTCAATGTGGTTNTCTCACATCACATGACCACCCTTGACGGAACAATGCAAACAACGTCACGTCACAATATTGAAACGTCAGAAAAAATACAACTTCCCCGGAATGGTGCGGCAACGTCGAATTTTTACACCGCTTCATTTTAGAAACCCATGAATAACTACGCTTAAGATTCTAGTTCAGAGTTTTGTACTTTTAGTACAAAACCAAAACACATGCGATCTTTTCAATTATGCAATTTATTTTTTGCTACGTTGCCTAGTTTCGGAGAATAGATTTTCGTGTATCGGCGGCCATGTTTATTTTTTCTTATTTTTTGGCAGAGAAATGTGAGAAAAATAATCAGTCATGGTAAAAAATGTGAGACTGGACAATTCCACCCTCGGGTTCACATTTTCTATCATCAGAAACTCGGCAAGCCTCGTTTCTGACTGGAAAATGTGAACCCTCGGGTGGAATTGTCCTGTCTCACATTTGAGACCATGACTGATTATTATATTCCTATCGTGTATAGTGACTGAAATCTTAACTCATCTGTAAACTTGAATGTCAGTTGATCAAGCTGAAATATAGGTCAAAATGACCTACTTTTGCCTGGATGAAGACCTACCATTAAAGATGCATGCATATGCAAGATTGTGTGATCATGTCATGTGAAGTGGCTGAGATCTGAACTTATCCCTCTAAACTTTAATGTAATGTGATCAACTGACCTAATTTTGCCTTATGCTGAGCTACCATCCAAGATACATGCATAGGTGAGGTTAGATGATCCTATCATGTATAGTGTCTGAGATCTGAACTCGCTCGTAAACTTGAGTGCAAGTCGATCTAGCAGAAAATAGAACAAAGTGAGCTAATTTTTAATGCTGGATGCTGACCTACTATCAGAGATGCAAGCATATGCAATGTTAGATTATTCTACCATGTGAGATGAATTAGTTCTGATCGAACTCATTCTAACTTAAATGCAAGTCAATCAAGCAAAAAATTTATACCCAAAAGACATACTAGTAGTTTGTCTAGATGCTGACCCACCACCAGAGATACATGCATATGCAAGGTTAGATGATTCTACCTTGTATACTGACTGATATATGAACTCTGTTGTAAAATTGACATTCAGGTGACCCAGTTTTCTTGGGAGGCTTAGATACAACCCAAGTTCAACATGCATGCAAAGTTTGATGATCCTACCCTGCATTGTTAAAGAGATGTACATGTACACCCAAATGGGAACGCAGATGCCGTTGATACCTCAATAGTCACCCATAACTTTGTTGAGACGAATTCAAAATGTGTCCAGCAAGTCCATGCCTCATCCAAGATTGCCTTCGGTAGGGAACTGAGTATCACACTGGACCCTGGGGCAAAAACACATTTAAAATGATCTCCTTTGAAATTATGCCAGTAAGCACCAAACTTGATCACAATTGTCCTTGGTTTGCCTTGTTTGAAAAAATCCCCTTTTAATCCAAGATGGCCGGCAGAGCCATTGGAGTCTATTAGAAAATAAGAACTTGTAACATTCAGGTTATGTGGACCGTCTTTGTCAGCCATTTTACATGTGATCTAAACAGGCTCTTGATTACCTCTTGTCCATTGCTTCTATGATAGTTGAAACGCTTTACAGATGTAGTACTCTGCAAGATCATAAAAAAGAAAAAGTGAATATCTGGAATTTGACGCTTTTGATTTTCTTTTGTTATTTTCTGAGTTTTTTTTAGCAGAAATTTGAATCTTACGTGGTATTCTTGAAACATTTCTTTTATTTGTGTGATATATGCAAGTGGAATAAAGAAATTGAAAAATAACCCCAAATAATAATACACCGCCCTATGGAAATTCAGCTGATGCACTGGACATTTAATATTATCAAACGGATCCTTCCCTTACCTCTTCATCCTCGTCTTTTGATATCACAGCAAGTTAAAACTTTTTACCTCACATGACCCAAAGGGCCAGTGTGAGCTATTGATATTACTTTAGTGTCCGTTGATCGGCGTTAACTTTTCATATTTTCATCGTCTCCTCTGAAACCATTGAAGTAAATTCAACAAAACTTTACAGGAATTATGTATGGAAGGTCCTTTGCAAAAGTGTGTTTTTTGCTATAGGGTCTAGTGTTAAACACCTGGTATAAGTTCTGTGCTGGTCAATGTGGTTATGTTTTTTTTTTTTTGTCGGATAGGAACGAAATTATAAATTTTTGTAGTAGACTTTTCATACATCATTCCTGTAAAGTTTGGTTGATTTTTCTTCAACAGTCACAGTTTAGAGGAGTTGATGAAAATGATGTTTTACCCATAGGTTCTAATGTTGTATATATGTTTCGCGCTGGTGGACATATTTTTAGTCGGATCGAAACGAAATTAGCAGTCTTTGTAAAGTACCTTCCATGCATTTTTATTCCTGTAAACTTTGTATTTGGTTGAACTTGCTTTAGTGCCTCCAGCGGAGTTGATGAAAATGTAAAAAGCTAATGAACGGATGGACAACGGACACCAGGTGATGACAATAGCTGCTGGCGGCAAGGACTTATGATGACTCATTATACGTCCTTGCTGCTGGGAATTTGTTGCGAAATGTTTATCATTTCCCAATATAGTAAAACTTGAAATAATTTAAAACCTCTTTTTAGATTTGTATTTGAACGTATTTCTTTTATGTTTACGTCCATAAAGCAAATAAAAATAAAAATGATAAAAAGTAAGCTCTTGTCTTATTAAATAAACATTTGAAGAATAAGAAATATCTTTGAGCTACATAAAAATGTATTCTAATTCGACTCCGCTTCTCCCTCCTCCTCAAATTCCTCATCATCCAACTGATCTTCTACGGTGGCATCTTGATACTGTTGGTATTCGGAAATGAGATCGTTCATGTTGGATTCTGCTTCTGTAAACTCCATTTCATCCATGCCTTCACCGGTGTACCAATGGAGGAAGGCTTTTCTACGGAACATTACAGTAAACTGCTCAGATACTCGCTTAAACAGTTCTTGAATTGCCGTACTGTTACCGATAAAAGTAGCAGACATTTTCAGACCGACTGGAGGGATATCACAGACGGCAGTTTTCACGTTACATGGAATCCATTCAACAAAGTATGTACTGTTCTTGTTCTGAATGTTCAACATCTGTTCTTCCACGTCTTTCATTGACATTTTACCCCTAAATATCGATGCCACCGTGAGATAACGCCCATGCCTAGGGTCACAAGCTGCCATCATGTTCTTTGCGTCAAATATCTGTTGTGTAAGTTCAGCAACAGATAAAGCGCGGTATGACTGGCACCCACGGGCAGTCAACGGAGCAAAGCCCGGCATGAAGAAATGAAGTCTTGGAAACGGAACCATATTAACTGCTAACTTTCGTAGATCGGCATTCAACTGTCCAGGAAATCTCAGACAAGTCGTCACACCAGACATTGTTGCGGAAACGAGGTGGTTCAGGTCTCCATATGACGGGGTTGGTAACCTCAGCGTACGGAAACAAATATCGTATAAAGCTTCATTGTCGATACAGAAGGTCTCGTCAGTATTTTCTACCAGCTGGTGGACAGATAGCGTTGCATTATATGGCTCTACGACAACTTCTGATACCTACAACAAATAATTTACTTTAGTCTGATATCTACAGCGAATAATATGCTTAAAACTCCATAGATTCCTCGTCGAATGTTGCGAATTCCAAATGCATCTTTGTATTCAAATTGTTTATTTGATGTCGTGAAAGATGGGGATATATTGTCTCTTTATATTATGCGAATGGTGTTCATACTTTTTTAACTACATTGTCAAACATAGCCGTTTTTTTCTGGTATGCGAAAAGTATGTCAGGAATGCTTAGAGTGACTAGTTAAAACAGCTTGTAATATGTAATGCGAATAATACTATTAACATGCAAATATTTATTGACATTTAATTCAATAATTCAATAAACATTCAAACGGCAATTTTGTCTAGTTCAACATGTGTTACCAGATAATTTATATGGTTACTTCGCCAAACGATTATATCAAGTTTACTTACTCTAAGTTCAGTCTGAAGCAGGTGAAAATAAAAAAAAAATCTATGTCAATGTTTTGAGTCCACGCAAGTTCTGCCAAAAAGGACTCAAAATCCTGACTTAGAATAAACGATGACTTAAAACTGTCGTAGAAGTATTCGTGTTTTTTTAAAGGCCGTTATTTTCAGCAAGATCAGCATTGTTTTATTCGCATATAATGTTTTAAAATTATATTCTTAATTGAGCATTTTGTCCAAAAATGTGTTCGAAATTTATGAGCTACATATATAGTCATGTGTTTGTAGAAATTTTAATTCCACAAGTTGTTGAGTTTCGGCATTTTACGATTCTACAAATCGGCCAACGCACGAATCGCTTGGCTTTAAGTCTTTTTAAAATTGCTTCCATTTAGTTCTGAATGCAAAATTACGTTCGAAACGGTTGGTTTGTGGTAAATAATTTTTACGAATATCAATATCTGCAAAATTTTGCAGGATTTTTTATATTTAATCATACCTTTGGCGAAGGAACCACAGAGTATGTCTTCATAATTCTGTCTGGATACTCTTCTCGCACTTTTCCAATTATCAGCGTCCCCATGCCAGATCCTGTGCCTCCACCAATTGAGTGAGTAAGTTGGAACCCCTGAAGACAGTCGCAGTTTTCAGACTCTTTCCTGACAACATCAAGAACAGACTCTACAAGCTCAGCCCCTTCCGTATAATGTCCTTTTGCCCAGTTGTTTCCTGCACCACTTTGTCCGAAAACAAAGTTGTCTGGGCGAAAAACTTGCCCAAATGGTCCACTCCGGACAGCATCCATTGTACCAGGCTCCAAGTCCACCAAGCATGCTCTTGGAACATATTTGCCACCACTTGCTTCATTATAGTACACTTCTATCCGTTCGAGCTGATTGGGATTGTCCCCGTGGTAAGCACCAGTTGCATCAATGCCATGTTCTTCCGAGATAACTTCCCAGAATTTGGCGCCAATTTGATTGCCACACTGTCCCGCTTGTATATGTACTATTTCCCTCATGGTTATACAGTCGATCAGTACAAGTTTTAAGATTAAGTGAAGGAAACGCAGATATATAGATTTTACCAGGCTTGTGTAAGTAACAGGTTGTGCGGATGACTAATGTATCTACATATACAAGTGTACATACGATGACACTATTATTATTATCTATACATGTACACGTGGACATACCTAGTTTGATATGAAGAGATAAAGGGCAAACTTCACTTTGTTTTAGGGATTACATTAAAGATGTAATTTACTTTAAATTTGTGCTGAAATTAAGTCCAGCCAATGGAAATGAATTGAATATGATTTACAGTACGGTCTGGTAATTTCACTGTAGTTCCTGCCATTTAAGGAAATCCCTTGTGCTTTGAAACTAATTTTACAGTAATTGTTGTATAACGGGCTATACATATGTGCATATTTTTATTCATTTATTCCATGCGTATGATTCTAAATCAAATTGAATGACGCATTTGTCCAAATAATTGTCCAAATATGTTGACCTAGAGCTTTGATGTTTGAACTCTCCGGTCAGCTGACCTACAGAATGGATCCGCTACAGTTTTATGTTACATTGTGCCAGTATATGATTTAACCAGGCCTAAGTGTCTGTCTTTGCATTAAAATATTCCATGACACGATGACAGAGGCTGCAAAATATAATTTCAGATCATGCATGTTCTAACAAGTGACATTTTTCCGTTTATATTTTTTATATATAGATAACTCCCGAGATAACTATAGGTAAAGTTCATGTATGAGTCATGAAAAGCCACAATTGTCAAATATGACCACTCCAGAAAGGAAAGAGGGGCTGAGAGAAAAGGGGCGAGAGAAAGGAGAAATGCGACCGCCTGTCCTCCCTTTTAAAAGAACGGAATTACTACATGGACTGTATTGAGGCTAAACACGATTTTTTTTTTATTTTATTTTTATTTTTTTTTTTTTTATTTATTATTATTTTTTTTTTTTGCAAAAATTAGATCAAGTCATCAAAGAACAAGAGCAAACCCATAAAACGAACCACCGGTAGTACGTACTAGATTATTTCAGATATGCTTTGACAATGTTGATTCAGCTGTGCAACACACATAAAAGCAAACTACAAAAACAATAGATTGGGATGTGGAAACGAAAGCTACCCGTAGCACTTTTCGAATTAAACCTTTACCGTCTCAAGTTCATTTATGTATTATTTTTTTTATTTGTTATTTTTTTTTAATTCACAAATAACATATATATATATATATAAAAGGATGGATGCTAATTACTTTTTTAAAAAGAGATGGTCCTTGAGAGTTTCAGTAGATGTACCAAATTTGAATACGTTTAAGTGAAACTAAAAACTTGTCAAATACACGCATTTAATTAAATTATAAAAAAAAATATTCTTTTTTTTTGCCAAATTTTCTGAAACTCCCAAAGACGGGGTATTTTTTAAATTGATTTATTTTTATTAGTCTGACTGCAAAAAAATTAGTTTAATGTCGGCAAATTTCCTGAAACTCAGAGACCAGTTTACTTTGGAATTCTATCTAACAACCATACCTTTTTATTATGTTAAAAAGTGATAATCAAATATTGGATTACAAAAATCTGTAACTTAAAGAGTAAGGGGGTTTCACTTTGTCCTTCCCGACGGCCCCAAACAGATATAAAATGGATCACGTATATTTGAGTTTTTATTATTACTCTTGTTCTGCTTTTTTAATTGTTTACTTGAAGTTTGAATATTGGGTCTGTCGATCTTCACACATTTTGTACGATGCAAATGTTGCATCCTGAAATAGTTATCTGCTGTAAATGGCGACTACTGTAAACTGATGTTCTTTAGCTGTCTTTGTACAATGGTAAAGATGTATTTTTAGGTAATATAGGTTTCCACAAACAATTAGCGCTGTAAATATATATTAACACCTCTTAGATGAGTAAATACGGTGCTAACAATCACTGACGTAGATAGTACTGAAATGGGAAGTATAAACAAGAAACGGGATTGTCAAAGCAGAGAACGGACTGTAAAGGTAAGTTTCAGATGTTTTTAATCATAATACTGCTTTTGAAAAAAGCGGGGTATATAGTATTCATTATGTCCGTCCTTTCATGTCCGTTCGTCAGACCTTTATATCTGCAATTCCTCTTAAACTGGTGACACTTTCGCAGAACCTTTATCACATGATGCCAAACTGTACCTTCTATTTGACCAATTTTTGGAGCTTCTCATAGCGGGACATTGACCTTCACATCCGTTGGTATTAGGGTACCAGTTAATATGCTATTGGCAACTCCTCCTAAACCAATAAATGCATGGAATCTGACAAAACTTTCAGGGAATCTTAATCACATAATGCCTAATTGCACCGGCTGACGAAATTTTGGGGTTTTCCATATCCAATACATGGACTAACTGATTTGTTGTCATGCGCAGAGATACTGACTTCTCAAACTAATGAATGGAATTTGATAAAATTTTTAAAAAATCTTCGTCACATGATTCCATGTTTATGTCTTATTTTAGATCCTGATCTGGACACTTTTTTGTTATACGACCGCAAAAATTTTTGCGGTCGTATATTGGTATGGTGCTGTCGTCGTCGTCGTCGTCGTCGTTGTCGTCGTTGTCGTTGTCGTCGTCGTCTGTAGACACTTTAGTTTTTGGTCAATAACTTTAGTTCCAGTAGATCAATCCTTATGAAATTTTAACATAATGTTCTTTGGTACAAAAGGAAGGTTTGGCTCAGTTTTGGTCATTGTTGCCCCACCCGTTTTTAAAAAAGGGGCCAAAAAGGGTTAAATTGTGTGTTTTCACATGTTTGTCTTTAGAATCTTTATTATTAATCGGATTTTTATGGGGTTTCTTTCAGTGTGCTCCTGAGGAAATTTCCAATCTGGAGTATGCCAACAGATTTAACGTAGCATGTACCGCTCACGAGATAAATGGGCCCAACAGGGGCAAATCTCCAAAAAAATATTCTTTTTTATTTTAAGTCTGATTTTGATGCAGTTTTTTTTAAAGGATTCCTTGTGAAAAATTAATATGGCGCTCAGCTATTAGATTTTTGATAACTTGTTTCCTTTCCCAGCTATGAGGGCCGAACGGGGCCAAAATTGCGAATTTGCGGATTATGTAGAATTTTTATTTTTCATCGCATTTCGATGGGATTTTTTTCTTTGGATTCATCTTGATCTAAGCTTTCAGTAGTATGTCAACGGATTTTGTGTAGGTCTTACGGTTTCCGAGCTACAAGGGGTCAAAGGGGCCAAAATTGCAATTTTTCTAAATATGTCAAATCTTTATTTTTCATCGGATTTCAATGGGATTTTTTTCTTTGGATTCCTCTTGAACTAAACTTTCAGGAATATGCAACGGATTTGGCATGGCTCTTACCGTTTCCATGCTACAAGGGGCCAAAGGGTCCAAAATTGCAATTTTTCTTAATATGTCAAAATTTATTTTTCATCAGATTTCGATGGAATTTTTTTTTTTTTGAATTTCTATGGATGTAAAGTTTTAGTTGATAGTACATATTTTGCATAGCTCTTACGTTTTTTTCATCAATAAGTGATCAAAAGGGTTGAATTTTTCCCTATTTTGTTCCTAGCTAATAACTGTGTCAAGCTTCTTTTTGTGTCCATCTAATTATTGTGTCAATCTCTTTACTGTGTCCACATTAACTTTGAACTACTTTTGTTAAAATTTCAGTGGTCGACATGCTGCGGTCGTATCATGCTGCGCTCGGCGTAGCCCTTTATTTCTCATAGTCATAGGTGGGGCTTAGCCAATCCTTTTCATTGGGTGGGTACTGGTTTATGCCATCCACAATTCCTTCTAAACCATTAAACAGAATTGGCTGAAATTTTCAGAGAATATTTATCAACCGATGCCATAGTGTACCTCTTTTTTCCCGTAGAGAAACATGGACTTTGCCATTCAATGTTTGTTGGGGGTCCATAACTTCTCCTCAGCTACTTGGTACCTTTCCTCATTCATTTTCAAAATGGCACCCTTGTGTCACACTTTATTTAGCATCCGCAATCACTGCATTTTGATATTTGGGATGGAGCTGGACATTTTGTGGAATTATACTTGCCCGATACCTAATTTATTGCTGATTTACACAACAATATAATCCTATTTAAAAAAGAAAATATGCATACATGTGGGGTTGTCTTCTAAAGTCTAATATGGAGAAAATGTATAATAAACAAATGCTAGTATCGATGGTTAACTATACAACGACAAACAAATACCGAAACCAAACGGGAACTCCGAGGGGAAAATTCTAAAATCAAAAATCAAAATATGTAACACAAATCAAGACAATCTTAAAAAGGCAAAACAAATGAACAAAAACACCACAAAGCTAAAACACGGGCAGTATGAACCACTATAAAAACTTGAGGTATCGCCAGGTGCTCCGGATCTGCTCCAAACGTTGCACCTGTCAGTCTGCCAATGAAAGTCCGGTTTTATCGGTATACTGAACTTTGAATTTACGAACCGTGTAATCATGGTAAATAAACAAACAAGTTGAAACTCTTGTCGAACTGCGTTAAAAGATAAAAATATGTACACATAGAAATATAAACACTAAAAAATAAATGAAAGAGAAGAGCATTGGCCTATGTCTTCGACATTACTGGGTTCAAGGACTCGGCATCATATAGCCCTCTTCATTTTAATCATGGTGACAATCGCAGTGCATGATCCAGACTTTCTGCTAAGAGGGGGCCCGACCCATAATTTTTTTCAAAAGGGTGGGGGGGGGGGGGGGCTAACCCAATTTTTTCAAAAACCCCTAGGAATTTTAAATATTTTCCAACCTAAGGGGGGCGGGCCACACACCCCCCTAAATCCGCCACTGAATCGGGAAAACTTCTGTAGTGACAGTTGATTGAACTTAGCCTTTTTGTATAATTTTTGAGACAGTAATTTCGCTCGCTCTGTTGAAACAATCGCTACAGGCTCGATAATAGCATTTAAATGCGTTGTGAAATGTAGACGCCTTGTGCCTGTGTGTGGGAATAATTTGCTGCTCAAAAATGTTAAGTTCACTATTGGGAAGTCAAAATCATCACATTTGTCGTTAAGTTTTATTTTCAGAGCTAGCAATAACGAGGAATTAGTCCAGTATGTTGCTGATGATGGTGTTTTAGTAATCTATTTAATTTCGAGTTCTCTTGAGTATATTAGATGAAGGTTGTCCTTAAACGAGGATTGTGCGCTGGAAGAAACCATCTACTAGTATAACAGAAACTGAAATTAAATGACTTTGCTAGCTTTGCGTCTTTTTTATGCACTAGCCCTTGTCTGAAAATGGCTTCATACGAAAGTGGCGAAGAACTGGTCCACACAGGTATCCCTGTTGTTTACTGGAATACTTTCTTCCAAATTGTACAAACATGTTATCAATTAAAAATTTAAGCATTTTGATGTCATTTTTTTTTGTTGGAATCAGTGTGATGTTTAACAAAATAGGAACGATTCAGTGAATGTGTTCCCACCGGGTCAAATGGCGTGGTGTTGCTTTTTTTCTATATCAATTTTATTGACAGTGCCTATGTAAATGGATGACAAAATTCTACATTGTGTATGAATGTACACAATATTTTTGTCTGTTTCCTTCCACATTTGATGACATTGTATTTTCTTCGTCAGAGAAGTTGATGGTTGGGACATATCTATTGAATCGGGTCTAAGTCTCGATCTTTACCTGGTACGAAAAATGAATATTTTTTTCAGGACTAATGATGTATAAAATCCCGGTACAGGTCTTTTCATGTGGGGAAGTAGTACAGAGTGTAGAAAAATCTAATGTTTTGATGCAATATATATTCTAAGAGGTCTTTGAGTATTTGAGTCTGAATCTACATTTGATTCACCCTATACTTGTCATTATGTATCATTAGGCACCTTTTACTTTTGTAAGTAATGAAGTCAAGGGTTTTGTTATGCATTTGTCATACCCAGCAATGTATCTATATTTGTATACTTAGGTACCCAGTAAATACAAGGCAGTTTCCTGTTTTTGTTTTTCACTTCAAAAATATCAAAGAAAGACAATAATGTTTGTGATTGTGTAGTTAATGAAGAGTTTGTAAGTGATATTGCCAAGTTTTGTGATTGTGTAGGGCGTCCTTCTGTAGTTAATGAAGAGTTTGTAAGTGATATTGCCAAGTTTTGTGATTGTGTAGGACGTCCTTCTGTAATTAATGAAGAGTTTGTTAGTGATATTGCCAAGTTTGTTTTGTGATTGTGTAGGACGTGCTTCTGTAGTTAATGAAGAGTTTGTTAGTGATATTGCCAAGTTTTGTGATTGTGTAAGACGTCCTTCTGTAGTCAATGAAGAGTTTAAGTGATATTGCCAAGTTTTGTGATTGTGTATGACGTGCTTCTGTAGTTAATGAAGAGTTTGTTAGTGATATTGCCAAGTTTTGTGATTGTGCAGAACGTCCTTCTGTAGTTAATAAAGAGTTTGTATGTGAGATTGCCAAAATGATTAGTCAATACCCATCTCCTTCATTATAAGCAGTCAATGAAATGTCTTTTACAGATAAATGTGATGTTGTTATGGGCCTTGTCATCTGGTACAATAACATACTAGTAATTGCCAAGGACAAAGGACAATGTTTTTTTTCAAATATACTTTTTTTAATCGGGCCCATGTTTGTCATAAGGTGCCTCATTCGAGCTACAATCGATGAGTAAAATATGCACATAATTCAGTTGAATAATGTTCTACGTTTTCCTTCTCATTCTCATTGTTTGGCGTCCATCTATATTTTGAAGTTATGTTTCCAATTGATGGGTTGTGGTTCACGATATTTTGGACCTTTTCTGAACAGATTTCGTAATTTCTGATATTGTGGGATGCATTTTCAGACCTTTCGGGAAACAACTTTCTGTTTATTAACTTAGTCATTTTTTTCACTTTTTGCATGTGTAGTAATTTTTCATCAAGCCTTTTTCTGCAACGGTAAATGATAAAAGCTTTGTATAGTCGTGTTCCATTCAGACCTGTCAGAATACTGATTTGCCAAATTTTGACACTTTTTTATATTATAGAATAATTTTCCTCGGGCTTTTTTCAGCAAAATGTAATTGATATTGAAAATTTTTAGCCATTCTCATTGTTGGATGAATCTTCAGAGTTTCTTGCCTACCAACCTAGTCAATTTTTGACAGTTTTATTTGCATTATAAAGTATTTTTCGTTGAGCTTTTCTCTATTTTTTTACTGACGATACAAGCTTGAAATTTCCCAGTTTACCGAATTAGTCAATTTTTGACATTTTTTTTGCATTTCATGTCAGTTTTCGCCAAGATGCTTCTCTTTGTAAATGATACAGAAGTTTTGTCACAAGCTATGTAAAGTCGTGATGCTGGAAGTTGAGAGCGGGGGGGNTGCATATATGCTGCAGATGCGCAATAAACTTTCGGATTTTTGATATTGGTCTTGGTGCAAACAAGAGGCCCCAAGATGTCCATTTTGACACATGTGGCATGCGACGCGAACTCCTCCTACATTTTTGGATTTAGGGTTTTAATTTTGTTGTAGAACTTGTGTATGGTCTGTAGATGCGCAATAAGCTTTCGGATTTTTGATATTTATCTTGATGCAAACAAGAGGCCCCAAGATGTCGATTTGACAAAGACCACGAAATGCGAATTGTCACACATATGGCATGCGACGCAAACTCATCCTACATTTTTGAATTTATGGATTTAATTTTGTTGCAGAATTGTTGCATATAGTCTGTAGATGTGCAATAAGCTTTCAGAATTTTGATTCCGGTTCCAACTTTGGTATATTTCCTAAAAATGTCAAAGACTGATAATTTTGGACATTTTGGCATATAATCTTATATTTTGGCAAGTATTTGGAAAAAAATTAAAATTCTGAAATCTTAGAATTCGAAAATGTGATTCCAATTTTGGTAAATTTCCTGAAAGTGTCAAAGACCACTTATTTTTTGGAATTCTACCTAGCAACCAAACTGTTAGGATTTGTTTGCATTAGGGCAATCATTTTCACCAATTGAATTTGAAAAATATTTCATTTCAATTTTGGTAAATTTCCTGAGAGTGTCAAAGACCACGTATTTTTTGGAATTCTACCTAGCAACCAAACTGGTAGGATTTGTTTCCATTAGGGCAATCATTTTCACCAATTGAATTTCAAAAATATTTGATTCCAGTTTTGGTAAATTTCCTGAAAGTGTCAAAGACCACATATTTTTTGGAATTCTACCTAGCAACCAAACTATTAGCATTTGTTTTGATAAGGTCAATCATTTTCACCAATTGGATTTCCAAAATAATTGATTCCAAATTTGGTAAATTTCCTGAAATTGTCAAAGACCACTAATTTTTGGAATTCTACATTGAAACCATAGTTAAGAAATTTGTTAGAATAAGAAGAAACATTTCACCAATTTGATTTCCAAAATATATGATTCCAAGTTTGGTAAAATTCCTTGAAGTCTCAAAGACTACCTATTTTTTGGAATTCTGCCTAACAATCATATATTCTTTAATTCCTTATGGTAAAAATAGTGACTGTCAATAGTTTAATTTCAGAAATGTTAAGAAAAATTATACCCAGGGTCTATAGCTGTTTTCTGTGTCAAACAGGGGGTGCGGGGGTCACTGTCGTTTCCGACAGTCATTACTCTAGTTTATATTATAGAATAATTTTCCTCGGGCTTTTTTCAGCAAAATGTAATTGATATTGAAAATTTTTAGCCATTCTCATTGTTGGATGCATCTTCAGAGCTTTCGAGATATACTTTCTTGCCTACCAACCTAGTCAATTTTTGACAGTTTTATTTGCATTATAAAGTATTATTCGTTGAGCTTTTCTCTATTTTTTTTTACTAACGATACAAGCTTGAAATTTCCCAGTTTACCGAATTAGTCAATTTTTGACATTTTTATGCATTCCTTGTCAGTTTCTCTTTGTAAATGATACAGAAGTTTTGTCACAAGCTATGTAAAGTCGTGATGCTGGAAGTTGAGAGCGGGGGGGGAGCTATTAGTATGCATCTTAAAGTGCATACTTCTTCTAACAAAGGCAACCATAATCCAAGACTAAGAACAAAATTTAAATTGTGTAATCTGGAATAAAACTTGTAAAAATTGTATAAGACAACACAGCAACCATGAGCAACATTGTTTTCTTCTTCCTTCACACAAGGACGTATAAGTCCTTGCTCTCTTCATAGAGTGTTGTTTGACTCCAACTCGGTAAAAGGAGGCCTCCCCACCAACATATGTGCAAAAAATATACAAAATATATATATATATATGGTGACGCCGGTATGATGGGCTTTCATTAAAGCGGTCGACAAGGTAGTAATTTAAAATGCTTATTCTATGTTTTTGCTTATTTGTATGATACATTTATTGTATGTCATTGTTTATTTTATGTTTTTGCCTTGTAAACCCGTTAGGGTTTATTTGTGCAAATAAGGATATTTAAAGTCTTCCAGTACGGCAGCTGAGGTTTGAGGATCTGGAAAGGTGTTCCATCCCATGGAGGATCTTGGAAAGAACGAGTACCGATTGTCCCAACCCTTTTTGTGAATATCTCCAAATGGCTA
>MJUU01032391.1:148118-162146 GCA_002080025.1 Modiolus philippinarum
AATGATCGGAATTTCATGAAACTTATGCAGGAGCTTAATTACATATTGTAGATGTTCACTACGCTTTTTGTTTTGCAATAATTCCCTTTTTCTAGATTTTGGACATGTTTTGGACTTTGTCATTTTAGCTCAATGCAAACCATATGGTGACCACATGGTATCCACTACTCCTCTTAAACCACAGATTGGAATTTAATGAAACTTATGTAGGAGCTTCATTACATATTGTAAATTGGCACTATACACTTTTATTTTCCCCAAATTCCCTTTTACCAGATTTTTTATGTGTTTTGGACCTTGTCAATTTAGCTTAATGCAAACCATATAGTGACCTCCTGGTATCCACATTCCTTCCTGACCACTGATTGGAATTTCATGAAATTTATGCAGGAGCTTTATTACATATTGTAGATGTGCACTACGCTTTTTGTTTTACAATACTTCCTTTCTTTCCAGATTTTTGACATGTTTTGGACTTTGTCATTTTAGCTCAATGCAAACCGCATAGTGACCACATGGTATCCACTACTCCTCTTAAGCCACTGATTGGAATTTCATGAAACTTACATTGTATGTAGGAGCTTAAATACATATTGTAGATGTGCACTATGCTTTTGTTTTCCAAATTTTTTTTTCAGATTTTTTTACATATTTTTGACTTTGTCATTTTAGCTCTTGAAATTCAAACCACATGGTATCCACTGCTGCTCTTAAACCTCTGATTCGAATTTAATGAAACTTATGCAGGAGCTTTTTTTACATATTGTAAATTTACATTACACATTTTGTTTTCCAATAATTCCTTTTTTGGCAGATTTTGTTTATATGTTTTGGACTTTGTCATTTTAGCTCTTTTACCTGAATGCAAACCATATGGTAAATATCTGGTATCCACTTCTCCTCCTTGACCACTTATCAGAACTTCATGAAACTTATGCTGGACCTTAATTACATATATTGTAGATGTGCAATTTGTATTTTGTTTTCCAATTTTCCCTTTATTCCAAATGTTTAAGAAAATGCAGGAAGAGGCGGGGCGGGGGGGGGGTATCCGTGGCCCACTAGGCCACAGTAGCTCTAGTTTCAATTCAGTATTGCAAAACAACATACGTATAACTCAAGCTTTATTCAGCTTTAAACCGAATATAAAAACGTATATAAATAACATAAAGACAACACATTGCATGCACATAAAATACAAAAGCAAGAAATCTCAGATAACCACTGACTATACATGTTGTATATTTATATTTTTCTTTTCAAATTTCATGTTTTTTAAAAGCTTTATATAAAGACGATATACATATAAACAATATAACACAAGCTCTTATGATCTTTTAACTTGAACTTAAAAAAAGCACATAGGACATTATTTAAATAAAGTTACAGCACATTAAAACCCATAGAACATGCCATTAAAAAGCACATAAAGCAAATAAAAGAAAGCACAAATAGCAAATAAAAGTAGTATACATACATGATAAAAGGTCATATAAATAAAAAGAAAAACAGCACATAAAAATATAGCGTAATGGCACAAGAAGTTAAGACATAAAAGCTTCAATTAGAACAAGCATTTATTATTAATTTTTTTTAAAAAGCTAACTAATAATGGATGATCAGCAAAGAAAGTGAAAAATAAGCTTTTTAAGCAAAGCAACTATATTTTTTTACATTATTTATTTTCTAGTAACTAATAACTTATATACTTGGTTAAAACAGAGAAATATAATTACATGTCTCTGGTTAAAATCCTGTGGGTCTATGACTTAATAATATATTTGATTTAATTTGATTAAAACGATTTCAATTAAAACATTTTTACAATTCAAACTAAAAATTTAACATTAAGACAAAAAAAAATGAAATAAAAAAAACCATACAAAACAGAATTAATAACACTTATATTTAATCATTGGTTAATAGAAATTAAAATTTGATTTATAAAAAAATTGACATTAGGAGTCTTTTTTCTTTGATTACTTAGTTGACACTGGGATTAATATAACATATTATATTTGTCCCAGGTTGAAGTATGGCTATCTTATATATATAAAATATCTGAAATATGCTCATAAAATTTACACCCGTGCTTTCTGTAAATCGCCAGAGAGCGCCAGATTCCGGGAGTTATTGGGTCTCTTCCCGAAGTTGTACACCGTTTAATTGTTAACCGGAAATGAATTGTTTGATGCGTTCCCGAATTTCTGAAAATGCGAAATGAGCAAATTGAAACGAAGAGTTACAGTTGATAACCAGCATTCATCACAAGAAGACAGCGAAAGGAGAAAACCAAGTGTCTTTGAAAGACTTGGTCCCGGTGCAGCGGGTGCAAGCCGAAAATACGACGATAATGTAAGCAAAATTGCCAAAAAGCCAACTCGGCAACTGACTGGTCGAAATTAGCGAAAGCAACACGCCACATGAAAATCCACATTTCCCTCTCTAAATATATGTAAAGTATATCCCCCCTCTATGACTATTTAGGAGCATCGTCAATATAACGTAAGATGCAAGGAGAAAATCTAACAAATATGCACCAAGCATGTTGAATCCGGGTCCGTTCGCCCAGATTCACGTTTGCCCAGATTCACGTTTGCCCTATTACCTGTTCGCCCTTAGTCCGTTCACCCTAATACCTATTCGACCTGGGTCCGTTTGCCATATATATCTTGTTATATATATTCGTAATAATTATGTTTTAACAAATTTTTTTTAGAATAAACATGTGATAAAGAAGAGTCATTTATTTGCACACTTGATTTACCAACAAGTACTATCTTTAAAAAAAAGATGAACGACATATTAAGACCTTTAAATTACAAAACTTTGTTCTCCCCTTGCTGAATTACAATATTTTCGAACTATACGACAAAGCCTATTTGATTGAGAAAATCCAGCAAAAAGATAATAAATAAATTCATAGGGCATGTGTAGGGTACCTTCTTAAGTTGCTGTTGTTTTTTTTCAGCTATGTTTTCAGTTTTGTTTTGTTTTGGTTTTTTTTCATTATTGTTATACGGCCGCAAAAAATTTGTGGTCGTATATTGGTATGGTGCTGTCGTTGTCGCCGTCGTTGTCGACTGTAGACACTTTTGTTTTTTGGTCAATAACTCAAGTTCAAGTTGATCAAACCTTCTGAAATTTTGAATTCATGTCAAATCGCCCCACGGAAAAATCGCCCCAGTAAAAATCGCCCCACTATATTTCAAAATCGCCCCACTTCCAAGATGTGTTTATACTGTTTTAAAAATCGCCCTACTGATGTAAAAAGCGCCCCACTTTTAATTAATGTCAGATTGACGATAAAACACTGAAGTAGTAAAAATCGCCCCATCAATGTCAATTTCGCCCCACACATTGTCAAAATTGCCCCACTTTCAAGATGTGTCGTTTATGCTATGACGCACGGAGTTTGTGAGAAAACGTCCTTTTGTTGTCAAAATCGCCCCACACCCAAAATGTGTCTATCATGGTATAACACACTGAACTTGTAAAAATCGCCCCACCGTTGTCAAATTCGCTCCACTCCTTAGGTCTCCTTATGTTGACAATGAAGACAATGATTCATCTTTTCTAACTATCTTCTATTGGTATTGAAGTTTCCTGCATGTGATATGTCTTATTAGTTTAACTTTAAGTACACGGATAAAAGGAAGTAGAGCACCTAGAAAATAGGTCTAATGCATAATCCAGAAGAAGTCCAAGTACAGAAAAGCAAGTATTCGTATATTTGTCAAACCATAAAGAAACAGTAACAGGATGAAAGCACAAAGCGACACCACCGTCGAACCATAAAGAAAGTCACAGGAGGAAAATAAAAAGCAAAATTACGAAAGTAGATCCCTTGTAGATCCTTGTAGATTTCGTTTAGAAGAAGACATTGATCACTATGAAAGAAATAGTAGAGATAATACATCATAAAGGCAAGAAAATACACGAGAAAATACAAAAAATAATATATTTCTCCATTTGGGCGACGTTGACACTTAAAGTGGGGCGATTTTGTCAGAAAAGTGGGGCGATTTGTTTTTTTTTTTGGGTTATCTCGATGGGGCGAGTTTTCAAAATGGTGGGGCGATTTTTACTGGGGCGATTTTTCAGTGGGGCGATTTTACCTGTTACCGAAATTTTAACACAATGTTCCTTGGCACCAAAGGAATGGTTTTGGGTTATTTCTAAAATAGGGGCCAAAAAGGGCAAAATTTTGTGTTTTCTTATATTTGACTGTAGAATGTTTATTATTTATCGGATTTTGATGGGGTTTCTTTCAGTGTACTCCTTAAAAATTTCCAATCTGGGGTATGCCAACGGATTTCAGGTGGCATGTACCGTTTACGAGATAAATGGGGCCCAAAAGGGACGAATTTCAAAAATTTAAATTTTTTTATTTTAAGTTTTTTTGCAATGGATTCCTTATGAAAAATTAACTAATTCTGCACAATCAGATTTTTGATAACTTGTTTCCTTTCCAAGCTATGAGGGCCCAACGGGGCCAAAATTGCAAACATGCGGATAACCTAAAATTTTAATTTTTCATCAGATTTTGATGGGATTTTTTTCTTNTTGTACACCGTTTAATTGTTAACCGGAAATGAATTGTTTGATGCGTTCCCGAATTTCTGAAAATGCGAAATGAGCAAATTGAAACGAAGAGTTACAGTTGATAACCAGCATTCATCACAAGACGACAGCGAAAGGAGAAAACCAAGTGTCTTTGAAAGACTTGGTCCCGGTGCAGCGGGTGCAAGCCGAAAATACGACGATAATGTAAGCAATAAGCCAACTCGGCAACTGACTGGTCGAAATTAGCGAAAGCAACACGCCACATGAAAATCCACATTCCCCTCTCTAAATATATGTAAAGTATATCCCCCCTCTATGACTATTTAGGAGCATTGTCAATATAACGTAAGATGCAAGGAGAAAATCTAACAAATATGCACCAAGCATGTTGAATCCGGGTCCGTTCGCCCAGATTCACGTTTGCCCTATTACCTGTTCGCCCTTAGTCCGTTCACCCTAATACCTATTCGCCCTGGGCCCGTTTGCCATATATATATCGGGATATATATTCGTAATAATTATGTTTTAACAAATTTTTTTGAGAATAAACATGTGATAAAGCAGAGTCATTTATTTGCACACTTGATTTACCAACAAGTACTACAGTACAGCCAGAGACTTACCATGATAAATCACTGTGATAGACATATCACTCTAACTTTTAAATGAATGTATCTTTTTTCCTGATTAATCTACTAACATAATTTCTTTTGCATATCAAGTGGTAGAATGCATCACTCTAAATGCAAAAGAAAGCATGTTGATAGATCAAACAGGAAATAAAATATACACATTCCACTAAGCAGAGTGATATGTCTATCACAGTGATTTATCATGGTAAATCTCTGGCTGTACTGTATCTTTAAAAAAAAGGTGAACGACGAAGTATTAAGACCTTCTTGAAATTACAAAACTTTGTTCTCCCCTTGCTGAATTACAATATTTTCGAACTATACGACAAAACCTATTTGATTGAGAAAATCCAGCAAAAAGATAATAAATAAATTCGTAGGGTACCTTCTTAAGTTGCTGTTGTTTTTCTTCAGCTATGTTTTCAGTTTTGTTTTGTTTTGTTTTTTTTTCATTATTGTTATATGGCGCAAAAAATTTGTGGTCGTATATTGGTATGGTGCTGTCGTTGTCGCCGTCGTTGTCGTCTGTAGACACTTTTGTTTTTGGTCAATAACTCAAGTTCAAGTTGATCAAACCTTCTGAAATTTTAACACAATGTTCCTTGGCACCAAAGGAATGGTTTTGGGTTTCGTGGCCCCTCCCGTTTCTAAAATAGGGGCCGAAAAGGGCAAAATTTTGTGTTTTCTTATATTTGACTGTAGAATGATTATTATTTATCGGATTTTGATGGGGTTTCTTTCAGTGTACTCCTCAAAGAATTTCCAATCTGGAGTATGCCAACGGATTTCAGGTGGCATGTACCGTTTACGAGATAAATGGGGCCCAAAAGGGACGAATTTCAAAAATTTTAATTTTTTTATTTTAAGTTTTTTTGCAATGGATTCCTTATGAAAAATTAACTAATTCTGCACAATCAAATTTTTGATAACTTGTTTCCTTTCCAAGCTATGAGGGCCCAACGGGGCCAAAATTGCAAACATGCGGATAACCTAAAATTTTAATTTTTCATCAGATTTTGATGGGATTTTTTTCTTCAGATTCCTCTCATTGTAAGCTTTCAGTAATATGTCAACAGATTTGTCGTAGCTTTTACCATTTCTGAGCTATAAGGGGTCAAAGGGGCCAAAATTGCAATTATCAGAAATATGTGAAATCTTTATTTTTCATCAGATTTTGATGGGATTTTTTTCTTTGGATTCCTCTCATTGTAAGCTTTCAGCAGTATTTGAACAGATTATGCATAGCTCTTTTATAACGTTTCCAAGGTATAAGGGGTCAAAGAGGCCAAAATTGCAATTATTAGAAATATGTCAAATATTCCATTTTTCATCAGATTTTTTTCTTTGGATTATTCTCATTGTGTAAGCTTTCACTACTATGGCAATAGATTTTGCGTAGCTCTTACGGTTTCCAAGCTATAAAGGGTCTAAGGTGCCAAATTGCAATATTTCAAAATATGTGAAACAGATTTTTCTTATAGCTTGTATGATATCCTATTAATAAGGGATTTAAAGGGCTAATTTTGATTTTCTATAGTTTGTGTCCAGGCAATTTATGTGTCAAGGTCCTTATTGTGTCCAGCAAATTACTGTGTCCATATTAATTTTACTTAACACTTGTTCAAATTTCAGTGGTTGACATGCTGCGGTTGTATCATGCTGCGCTCGGCGTAGCCCTTTATTTTTAATTTGTAAAAACACAATCTTGAAATCAAAGGAGTCAAGCTGTGAAATAGGTTTAAAAAAAATATTCAACAATTATACCTGTTCAACATTTAGTATTACATTTTTTTGTATAATTATTGAAAAGTAATAAATGAAAACAGATCAACTTTTAAAAGACATCAATTAACTTTAAATCCCTTATGACTAAATAATTAACATATTTCAAAGTTTGAGGTTGACTTTATAAACAAATTATAATTAAATTTTATACCATAAGTTATGGCAAGGATTTGTATAGTCACTATACAAATCCTTGGTTATAGTACCAAGACTGAGCTTTATACCTTATATGAAAAAAATAGGGCGAACGGACTCTAGGGGCGAAATGACCCAGGGCAAACATGTAATTAGGGCGAACGGACCCGATACCAAGCATGTTGATGTGAGCATTGCCTTCCTGGTGTGTGATGTGTGATTTTGTAAATAAGAATGTAATATGTGTTTTACCTTCTTCTTCTTCTTCTTCCAATAAAGTGCAGGTCTCTGCATAGAGAATTATCGCACTTTGACAACAGTTTTAACTTGTTTGTTTATATATAATTGTGTCCATGCTTGTATTGTATCCACACACACTTAAGGTTCATCATAACAACTCGTTCTCCAAGTCCCAATTTACGTGTGTAAATTTCACATGAGTACAGACAAAACGGTAAAATAGTATAAACTTTTAAGGCTGGCACTGCATAGATATTTAATTTCTGCATTCATTTTTATTAAAATTATTTCATTATAATGTTTTGTTTGTGCTGTGCATTTTTTCTACATGTTTGAAAAGGTCCAAAAATAAACAAATACAGGTAAACAGTTCGAGACGACCCCTACGTTATACAGGTAAGTTATGCATTTAAATCAAGAAGGACAAAGGTAATAATAACAATACTCACGGGACTATTTCAAACAAATCTTGCAAGATATTTTTATTTTGGATGTTGCAAGAAATGGAAAAAATGCACTGCTTTTATCAGGTAACTTTTTAACTTATTTTCTTGAAAAGGTAATTTAATTATTGCATAGCTATGTAGTGCCAGCCTTAAAACAACGATTTTTTTTTTACCTTTGCTCTGCTCATGTATAAAACCACATCAACGTTGTAGCCATATTGTTGAGTTTGTTATGATGAACCTTAAATTTACAATTGCCATATTGATTCAGGGTTCAGTTAGCGGGGTTGTAACTGGCTGCCATTTTTCGACAGCTCTAGTTTTAATTTTGTATTGCCTGCTGTAAGCAGAGTCGACTCGTAGGGATTACTATCCGTTATCTTATTATTAGCTAATATTTGCATTTGCCCTGCCTATTTCTACAGTATTCAAAAAGTTGCATTATGAACAATATCATTTTTAAATTAGTTTATATTGTTATTTTCCCTGCCTATTTCTACAGTTGAATTACAATATTAAGTCATACTAAGCGATGGAGAACCTAGGCAGATTTTCTTGACCGATGTATAAAAAAACAGCCTCTCTACAAAAAGGAATGATGCCTTTTATGAAAATGAATTAGATAGAAGAGATGAAAATGTAGAAAATATCCCTGACCAAATTGCATCCGCTGATTTTTATCTGCTCTGTGTGTGATCAATTTGGTCAAATTATACAATTGTAGCTGTGATTTCATCACAAAATTATACTTGTTCCACTTCCTGTTTACAGATACATCTTTTACTTTGATTTTTAACCAATCTGTACCCAAAACTTTTTGATTCACTAGCCCAGAGGGGCTAGTAAAGATGTAGCACTGGTCCAAATCTAATTTTATTAGCTATAACAGAAGATTCTTTTTTTAAAAGGTAAAATTGTAACTAGCCCTTTTTACTAACCCAAGACTGATTTTACAAGTCATGGGAGTAGGGATAGTGTCTAATTTTCCCGAATAGGGCAGTGTGTCTATTCAACATTTTCTTCATAAACTTTTAATGTTAAAATGTCAAGTAAAAAAAAGTCTTGAATTATAGATGCAAGAAAAACTGTATCGGTAATATTTCTTCTCTTTTTTTTCAGATTTGCCGAAATTTTTTAGCTGGTAAATGTTTCTACGGGTCAAATTGTAGATATACACACATCAGAAAGCAAGAAAGGTATACATATATGCAGAGGAAGTGCAAAAAGTATTTGTACATTGAGTTTTTATCTCCTTGCCCTTTAGTGATGGCAGCTTTAAGTTTTATCCTTGTCTGTATGTACATACAACTGTATGCATGCCTTGAACATTTTGTCAAAGATTTCTTAGCATTTATATTTGGTTTGAAGCTTTAGTATAGTGAGTTGTATGGTCTGTCCCCTTTCATGGTCCTGCATTCATAAAGTTCTATTTGCTGATTCATTGAAGAAACTTCAATAACAATTTATTTGGTCTGATGTATAACTCTAATGAGTTGTACCCCCTTTGCAGATTGGTCACATATCTACTTCCTGTTTGCCAATTCATCAATTGATATTTAAAGTACACTTTGTGTCAAATTTTGGTTAAAGATTTCTCAGATTGTATAAGTAGCAGACTTGCCTACCCTTACTTAATGGGTGTACGGCTTTCTTTTCTCAAGGTCATCTCCATTTCTTTACAATTTGGTCAATTTGCGGTATTTCAAGAAAATTTTCATTTCCAATCAGTCATTCCATTTTGGTTTTGTGTATTCAAGATGAAATATGCATTTCCACTAATAAGAAAGAATGTAAAAATTGTTTTAGACATAAGATTGAGGTTTCCATCTAAGTAAAGGATATTCTTTTTGTGAGTATCATGTGGCTTCATAACATGCTATTGACAGTATGAAGTGCCTTACAATTTTTTTACCTCAAATTAAGATTTTTATCAAAAGAAAAAGTAACTCATTTTAACCCAAGAGGGGTAGGCAAGTCTCACATAGTCATAGCTTGATATTAGCAAGAATATTTAGTATGTCGAGATTTATGGTGTCCACTTTCCAGGTCCATCACTCCATTACTTCCTGTTTGCAGATTCATTTATTGATATTTTTAAAGCAATCCATGTTAAATTTTTGCCACAGTTATCTGTATCAGTAATATAGTAATGATTTGATATTTAGCCTTAAGCTGTAGTATGATGAAAGGATATAAATACGAAATACTTACTAGTTTTTTTTTAATTTTTGCACAGGACAAATTTCGAGATAGTTGAAAATTTTGAAATTTCAGAAAAAATAAAATATGACCAAAAATAAGGCTGTCAAAAATTTTGTATTTTTGTGCTCCGTGCATCCAGTTCCAGGTCCATCAGTCAGCCACTTTATGATATTAGGCATGGGCATCCATGTCCCTTGGAAATGTTTTCTTTTATTTCACTTTATGTTTCAAATAAATCCACATTATAAAATATTGTGAGGCAATTTCTAAGGCAAAACATATCAAGTGAAATAGAAAAACATTTCAAGTGAAAACAGTAAAGTATTTCAAGTGAACACAGTATTTAAAACATATCAACTAAACACAACAACACATTTCAAGGGAACACGGTTAAACATGACAAATAAACACAGTAAATTATGTGAACAGAGCACAGTAAAACATGGTGAGTACCGTAAGACATGATACCTGAACACAATAAAACAACATGTGAATGCAATAAAACATTCCCAGGCAACGCTTGTATCATTATGTACATGTATCATAAACTGATTCAGATAAACACAAAATATTGCAATGATTACACTAAAAGGTGACAAACCAAGGTTTGTAAATATTTTGCCATAATAAGTAAAAAGTATTTCTGAAAAAAAAAGAAAAACAATAAGCAAAAATCATTGTCATTTGGCAGTACATGTACAATGTTAAAAATTAACATACTTAGTTACCTAACTATGACAAATATCCTTATAAAAGATACAAAGAAAATGCAAGGCTAGAAAAAAATTAAAGAAATAGATCTATTTATGGTTTATTCAACCATATTCTTAATTTTTGACTTTTCACATTGACTAATTCATGAAACAATGAGGTGAAAAGTGAATTATAAAAAAAATTAAGTCTGTGAGCTACAAAATCCAAAATAAATTAATTTTATTACTATTAAAACACTCAGAAACAAATTTTTTTGGGGAATCCCTTTGTGACTTCAGATAATTGACTGCGCTTGGTTTATTGAAAGTAAACTGGAACTTCTAAAAAATAATCATTAAAAGTTTTACAATAAAAATTAGATTACATGAAAAAAAATCAGCTTAATAAAACAACTAATGACTAATGAATATCTTTACACAGCAATATTTTAATTAAAGTTTTGGAAAATATTTGTATAAGAAGAACATGTATTGAAAAAACACTACAAAGTTATGAAATGCCAATTTTGCTTGATCCTTGATTTGATCTTACATATGTAGTGTTTTTAAATTACAGGGATGACGATTCTAGCTCTGATGAATATAGTAAACCAGTTAGACATAAAAGTAAAATTAATCGAAGAGAACCTGACGGAAGTGACGGAGAGGAAGAAATGAGAGGCAGCAAGAGTAAGCGGGATCCAGAATCAAGAATTAAATCAACTGTTGTTGTCAAAAAGTCAAAGGATGACACTGAAGACAGTGACAGTTCTGCTGCTAGCTGGGAACAAGGGGGTACCTGTCGTCTAACTTGAGAAAAAAAGCTTCTCTGGTGTTGGAACCAAATGTTTTGTTCTTTTTTAAATTAGCCTTGTTTCTTACAGTGGGGATAAATATCATAGAGGATTATTGATTTTAGAAGTCTGAAGTTTAATGGGGGAATCGTTAACACAGCTGACTCAAATATAAAATGCCAATGGAAGTAATTAAGCCCAAAGCTGTCATGGGTGTCAACCTTTGAAAATGCAGTAGGGATCTATCCCTACTGAAATTTTCTCAATAGGAGATTAGCTGTCTAGATGTAGACAGAAAATTTATTAAAATGTACAAAATAAGGTTAATAAGTAAAATGTGAGTGCATGAAGTTTGCAAAAATATTTGTAGCCTCATACAAAAGTTGACACCTATGAAAGCTTTACTTTAATTTTGTGTTAAATAAGGTGTTGAAAATTTTTAGAAAACTTGTTTATTCAGGACATACAATGTATATATAATTAAAAAGAGAAGAGGGATTTTGATTGCAAAATCTTTTTCTATACTTAAAAAATAGATAATATATAGTCAGCTTAATCATTTGCAAGGCATGTTTATATTTCTTTTCTTTTTTCCCTTTACCCTTTTAGCTCACCTGACTTAGGGTGAGCTTTTGCCATCACTTTGCGCCTGTCCATTTGTCTTAAGTTAACTTTTTATTAAAAGACCTTCTCCTCTGGAAGTGCTTGGACAATTGGAAGCAAACTTAGAAACAACAGTCTTTGGGTGGTCATCTTTGAAAAACTTGTGTTTTATTTTCATGTATAAACCAAGTTAGCTGCCAGCGGGGATCATAGTTAAACATTGGTCCAAATGAGAGAACACATTTAAAAATCTTCTCTGAAACCACTGAGTCATTTGGAACCAAACTTGGCCACATAAATCTTTGGATGATCCCCTCGTAAATAGGTGTTCAAGTTCGGATGTTCTAGTAGGGAACATTAGACCTTATGGGAACACTATCAAAACTACTTCCTTAAGTTACTGGGATGATCCGAGCAAAACTTTACTTCCTTAGTCTCTGGATTGTCCCCTGTGTAAAAAAGTGTATACACTTTATCAAAGAGGGTCGCCACAGGCAACATACAAATTGTAGTGTAATAGTAACATTGATTGGAGCCAGGCGAGCGATGTAGCCTCTTATTAGCCTCATGTCTTTAAACGTTCTTAATTCTCTCATTACCCTCTAATTGTGCAGACATTGTCATAAATAATAGGTCAATAAACTATTTTTATCATCTACACCCTTTCAAAGCCATAAAGCATGTATATGCAGGGTTGTAAAACTAAAGAAACACCATAATGTATGTGTCATTTCTGTTATTCATAAAATCTACAATGCTATGTTTAGTGGGAATGAGAACATTTGTTACTGTGGGTGTACTTTTATTCAGGGACTTCAATTTTCGTTCTTTTCTTAAAAATTACTGTATTGTTGGCACTTTAATTTGTGGTTTCCAATTCTATGCATTAAAGCACTAGAAAAATGCATTTAGTTGGGAACTTCATCTCATGGTTTTAGGGAACCACAAAATCAACGAAAATTGGAACGCCACGAAAAATAGGACTTTCACAGTATTGAAAGTTTTAAAGTTAATTATATTGTAACAAAATTTCAGCCTTTATCTTCTATCTATAAGAATACTACATCTATTTTAATATGTAGATTAATTAAATGTACAGGTGTGCCTTTATAAGTAGACTGTTGATACATGTTATAAGATCCTCAGATTATTGATATCCAAAGTGAAAAATTAAACTATAGATTGACACGCATAGTAATGATTTTTTTTTTACTGAAATATTACCATATACAAAGATGATTTGGATAGTTTAAAGATAAAAATACCATTTTGTTGTAAAGGAGCATACATGTATATGCAAGGTTAATTTTTAGGAACTGTTTGGATTAATTCAGACTAGCTCTTTGATTGAATTAGCCAGAAATGTTTCAAATACAGCAGAACTTCGATTGCTCGAACTGCAGTAACTCGAACACCATGGATGCTTCAAACCCCTTATTAGTCCCCTGGTTCAAATTTAAACATAGTTCGACCTCGATATCTCAAACACCCCTTTGGCTTGAACTGTTTTCATCAGTCCCTTGGGTGTCAAAGTCATCAAAGTCATCAAAGTTGTACTGAATATGTGAATAAAAATGTCTTTTTATTTGTCTGAGTAGTGTGTCTGTGGAGTGGAGGGACTTTTGGTTTATTTGTCTGAGTAGTGTGTCTGTGGAGTGGAGGGACTTTTGGTTTATTTTGTCTGAGTAGTGTGTCTGTGGAGTGGAGGGACTTTTGGTTTATGTGTCTGTGGAGTGGAGGGACTTTTGGTTTATTTGTCTGGGTAGTGTGTCTGTGGAGTGGAGGGACTTTTGGTTTATTTGTCTGAGTAGTGTGTCTGTAGAGTGGAGGGACTTTTGGTTTATTTTGTCTGAGTAGCGTGTCTGTGCATGGACTTTTGGCTTATTTTGTTTGAGTAGTATGTCTGTGGAGTGGAGGGACTTTTGGTTTATTT
>MJUU01032391.1:162254-173946 GCA_002080025.1 Modiolus philippinarum
TTTGTCTGAGTAGTGTGTCTGTGGAGTGGAGGGACTTATGGTTTATTTGTCTGAGTAGTGTGTCTTTGTAGTGCAGGGACTTTTGGTTTATTTTGTCTGAGTAGCGTGTCTGTGCATGGACTTTTGGCTTATTTTGTCTGAGTAGTGTGTCTGTGGAGTGGAGGGACTTTTGGTTTATTTTGTCTGAGTAGTGTGTCTGTGGAGTGGAGGGACTTTTGGTTTATTTGACTGAGCAGTGTGTCTGTGGAGTGGAGGGACTTTTGGTTTATTTGTCTGAGGAGTGTGTCTGTGGAGTGGAGGGACTTTTGGTTTATTTCGTCTGAGTAGTGTGTCTATGGAGTGGAGAGACTTTTGGTTTATTTTGTCTGAGTAGTGTGTCTGTGGAGTGGAGGGACTTTTGGTTTATTATACCCTCCGTTATACCCCCGCTTTGTAAAAGCGGAGGGTATATAGTGATGGTGGTGTCCGTCCGTCCGTCCGTCCGTCATTCCGTCCGTCCGTCCGTAACACTTTTACTGTCAAAGTTTTCTCGGCTTCTACAGGTGGGAATGATTTGATATTTAGCATTAGGCTTCCAAATGATGAGTTGTACATTGNTTTGTCTGAGTAGTGTGTCTGTGGAGTGGAGGGACTTTTGGTTTATTTGTCTGAGTAGTGTGTCTGTTGAGTGGAGGGACTTTTGGTTTATTTTGTCTGAGTAGTGTGTCTGTAGAGTGGAGGGACTTTTGGTTTATTTTGTATGAGTAGTGTGTCTCTGGAGTGGAGGAACTTTTTGTTTATTTGTCTGAGTAGTGTGTCTCTGGAGTGGAGGGACTTTTGGTTTATTTGTTTGAGTAGTGTGTCTGTGGAGGGACTTTTGGTTTATTTTGTCTGAGTAGTGTGTCTGTGGAGGGACTTTTGGCTTATTTTGTCGGAGTAGTGTGTCTTTGGAGTGGAGGGACTTTTGATTTATTTGTCTTGAGTAGTGTGTCTGTGGACTGGAGGGACTTTTGGTTTATTTGTCTCAATAGTGTGTCTGTGGAGTGGAGGGACTTTTGGTTTATTTTGTCATAGTAGTGTGTCTGTGTAGTGGAGGGACTTTTGGTTTATTTGTCTGAGTAGTGTGTCTGTGGAGTGGAGGGACTTTTGGTTTATTTGTCTGAATAGTGTGTCTGTGGAGTGGAGGGACTTTTGGTTTATTTTGTCTGAGTAGTGTGTCTGTGGAGTGGAGGGACTTTTGGTTTATTTTGTCTGAGTAGTGTGTCTGTGGAGGTACTTTTGGCTTATTTTGTCTGAGTAGTGTGTCTGTGGAGTGGAGGGACTTTTGGTTTATTTGTCTTGAGTAGTGTGTCTGTGGACTTGAGGGACTTTTGGTTTATTTGTCTCAGTAGTGTGTCTCTGGAGTGGAGGGACTTTTGGTTTATTTTGTTTGAGTAGTGGGTGGGGGGAGCTTTTGGTATACCCCAGTATTTTTGACTTACATCCTGCAACAAATATTGGGTCCCTGACTTATTTTCCAGTTGACGGAATCACATTCAAGTTTTCATCCGAGTTCATATCTCCATAAGTATCAATGGTAGAATCATCTTACCTTACCTTGGCATGTATCGCGATATCTCTGTTGGTAGTTTAGCTTACGGGCAATATTTGACCTCTTTGAGTTACATTTTCTGCTAAATCCACTTACATCAAGTTTACAGACAAGTTTAGATCGCCGTTACCGTACATGAAAGGATCATCTAGCCTTTTATTATTACCATGTGCCTTGTGGAGGGAAACTTTAGTTGTATTATCTAGATTTGGCAGGCCACTGCCCTTGCTGATATTGCACCTGAAAGGAAGGTATTTGATAATCTATTTTTTCATATATTTTGCCTTTGTGACAAATGAGTCGAAGGGATATTGTTTTTGGCCCCCCAGCCCCCACTACCCTCTGGTCATCCATTTGTTACTCTGTTTGTATAAAATTCCTCATAGAGGGTATATGGTTTGTCTGGGAAATTCTTCCTACAGAATTTATCGTATCAAGTTTTTAATTTACATGGATGTGCATGTGTTAATTGTTTAGAACAAATACAGATTTAACAGACATAGATATCATTAATAATCCTACATGTATATTTCAGGAGCATGCAATCTTCTAGTTTAATTGAATTGTTTCTCTTTGACATTATGGGGCAAATAGTCTCATGTATGATTTACTTACAGAAATATTGAAATTTTATGATTTAACTGGGTTTCCTTAATAGCATATTTTAACGAAGAAATAATTTAATGCAGGAATCAATTATGTACCACTATACTAGAGAAAGATGACCATGATTTCCTTTTGTTATGTTTGAAATCTAGACTCAGGGAAATGATATTTTTAATTTCAGAACTTGATTTTAAGAAAGAATTGGAACTAGAACAGAAAAGACAGCAGATAGAAAGAGAGTTAAAACAACTTGGTGCATTTGAAGAAAGAGAAAATATCACTATTGAGAAAAAGGTATTCAGAATAAAGCAATGCTTATTAGTGCTGTAATTATACTTGCCAATCTGAAATTCTGTTGTGGTGGGTCATAACGCAACATGGTGGGTTATAGCTGGTAAAGCAATCATGCACCTTTTCAAAAATTCCTGTCATAATTTCTGAACAATTTATGACCATACATTTATTCATTTATGTGAGACTATTGTTGTTGTAATTTACACATGCACATTTCTAATCTCCTTCTGTTGGCTTCAAGTTATATCATATCCTCTCTTTGTTCTTTTTCAAACATGTTTCATGTTTTGTTCTGATCTAAATTAAGTTTTGGGTGAAATGATGACTCCCCAGCGGGTGAGGGGTCAATATTTTGTTGGTCGTATGCACCAAAAGAAGGTTGAATTTAAAGGAATTTATATCTGAAAATATTATGTGGAGCGTTATATTTTACCAGTTTGTAATTAGGAACCATTTCCTATTTTTTGGTGTTACTTTTCATGGTCATTGTGAAAAATTATTCCTAATATATACTTTTCAAGATGCAAAAACATTCCCATTCTGACATTAACCCTGGGTATGTATGACTTATTGGAAGTAGAAATTCTTTTTAATGGCGAGTCTTTGTTGCTTAAATGCTAAGATAAAATTAATTTTTAATGATATTTGACAATTTTCTATTAATTTTAGATAAGTAGCAGTGATGACAGTAGTCCAGAGAGACCACACAAGAAAAAGAAATCTCCAAAGTAGGTACAAAATGTACTAGTGTATACTTTATATTTAGTAATCTATACTACATATACTAACAAATTCTGATAGTATTTTTCAGGCTACAGCTGTGTTTTGTACAAAAAAAATGAACATGTATATATTTTTTACCATTTAATAGTTATTCCACTATGATAATTCATTGAAAATAAAAGACAAGAATAATAGGCACAGGACACTAAAACAGTATATGCGAGAGGCACTGTCATATGATAAAGTCAGGAACATTTTATGTTTTAACATAACATGCTGGAGTATACATATCAGAGGATGGGTAAGAGGGGGTATGGTCCCGGAATCCAGAGGAAATAACTGTCAAATCCTGTATTTCCAGGGGAAATAAAATTTTCAATCCTGATTCCCGAAAAATGACAGCACAAATCCCAGATCCCGTTAAGCGTTAATCCCGAATTCCTGCTGAATAAAATCGCTATTCCTGGCGCCTCTTAAAAGGTCCTTCCACCCCTCATATCATTGTTTTTCCTCAACTTGAAGGAGAATATCAAAAATGTGAAAATAACTTGACCTTCATGTAATGGGACATCTAGAAGGATGGAGCAAATTTGTCAAAAAAAGGTTAATTTTCATATTTATATGTAATTTGCATGTTGTTCACTTTTGTATGTATATTTCAGCAAAAAGAAAGAGAAGAAGAAACATAAGATAAAGTCTCCAAGTAAAGTGAAAGGAGTTTCACCTAGTCCTGAAAAAAAGATTAAAAAGTAAGATCAGCAGAAATTGAGTACAATATGTGTCAACATTTTAATATAAAAATGGCATTTCAACTTGAAATTGTTTTATACACTGTATCTATGTTTACAAAAGTTTCAATGTGTTTAGAAGAATTCTGGTTTCATGGTTTTAAGAATTTTTATGTTCCAACTTTAAAATGAGTAGACATAAATTTTAAGATTCACACTTACAGGGTCCATTTCATCTGGGAACCTGCCCATTGTATAAATGAAAAGTGGATAAGTACTATAAAATTCAGAAATAAAACAGAAAAATTCCATGAATGCACAAAATGTCTACAAGCACCCTATAATGAATGAAAAAGAGAATACTGTGGTTGAGATTTTGGAACCAATATATGATTTACACATAGCAAAAACAGCAATGAAAAAAGTTAATTATTTTTGATATTCATCTTTTTTTTTAATTCTTTAACAATTAGTAAATGACTCCTTCTTATTGTAAATGAAATAAAAAGATCAGTGTATAAAATAGATTTGTGTCTTTTTTATTTAGAATTGAAGATGCAGAAAAAGACATTCCAAAGAAAAAACACAAGAAGAAAAAGTCTCTTGAGAAAAAAGGTGCTGAAATGTCTGATGAGGAAGTTAAACCTAAAAAATCCAAACAAAAGGGAATTAAATCGAAAGCCACAGAACAGAAACCAAGACTTAGTTTTCAGTCAGAGGAAGATGAAGAAGATACAATAGTTGTCAAGAAAAATAGACAAAGAAGTCCATCAGAGTCACCTGCAAGGTCATTTTCAAGGTCAAGGTCATGGTCGCAAGATATGTCTCGTCAGCAGTCTCCTGATGAAAGATATGAAGATAGATCCCCAACACCAGTACAGAAAAAGTCTAAAAAGGGACACAAGAGTTTTGATGATAATGAAAGACAGAGCCTGACTCCTGAATCTAGACATATGGAAAGACGTGGAAGATCTTCTTCATATGAAAGTGCTGAGGAGCAAATGAGTAAACGGAAAGGGAAGAAGGATTTGAAGAAAGAAAAACATAAACATGAAGTTCAATATCAATCAGAATCAGAAGAATCAGATTATAGCAGGGAAAGGTCAAGGGGAGACAAAGGGAAAAAACACAAAAGGGGAAGAGAAAATTGGAGTCCTGAGAGTCAGAGTCAGGAAATGACATCAAGATCAAGAGATCCAAGAAGATCTTCACCAACAGATTATAGAGACTATAAATCACAAAAAGATAGAGATAAACATAGTCCTGGTTTCCGGGATCATCACAGAAGATCTATGTCTCTTGGTAGTCGTCACACAGAATCACGACGGGATATGTCTCCTGTAAGTCCAAGATCAGGCTCTCAGTATCACAGAGACAGGAGAATGTCTCCAGCAGACAGACATGAGGTAGATGATAGGTATGACAAGAGAGATCGGGATAGAGGCAAGGATGATTCTCGGCGAAGATATCCATCTCCAGATGATAGAAGATATGGAAAGATGCATCCTGGTGATAGGCCTGATATCCCTAGAGGACCAGATAGGTAAATATTATCAACTTAAAATTCATTTTAGAAAATTCTGCATTTGATACTCATTATTTTTTGTCAAAACGGCAGAAATGGAATCACATTTATATGTAAAGAAATACTTTTTGTCTCGCCTGCGACAAAAGTCGCTGAAAGCGAGACATAGGTATTACTTTCTGGCGGTGGCAGCGGCGGTGGCGGCAGCGGTGGCGGCAACGGCGGCGTAAACTTTCTTAAAACCTTAATAACTTTTGAAGTATATCACTTATATGCAACATCTTTTGTACACAGATAGCTTATGGTTGGAACTTTCTAGCAACGCATGTTTCAGATGACCTTGACCTTGTCTTCATGGTTCAATGACTTCATGAAAATTTCAACATAGTTTCACATTCAGGTTGATTTCTCTGGATTTGTAATACATAGATCCATTTTATTAAAGGTATTGATGTATCTTAGTGGGGCATGCCAGTCTGCCACTTGTCATTTGACCTCGACCTCATTTGCTCAGTTCAGTGACTTTGTAAATTTTGCGACATAGTTTTACATTCAAGTCAATTTCTGAGTCACTGTAATGTATAGACATACTATATTTTGTCTATTGGTACATTTATGTGGGTGCGTGCCAGTCTGACACCTGTCATGTAGCCTTGACCTCAATTTTATGGTTCATTGACTTTGATAACTTTTCTACTTGAATACTTATTTTTCTGTAACTAAAACACCTAGATTCATCATATTTGATATCTTGCTACACTAAGGTGGGTACATGCCAGTCTGACACCTGTCATGTAAGCTTGACCTCAATTTCATGGTTCATTATACCCCCGCTCCGGAGGAGGAGGGGGTATACTGTTTTACCTGTGTCCGTCATTCCGTAATTCCGTCCGTCACAACTTTCGTAAAGTTTTTCTCTGCAATGGTAAATGATACAAACTTGAAATTTTGTCAGAGGCTTTGTGTAGTCATGCCATATTGTTGGATGCATTTTCAGACCTGTCAGGATGCTTCTTCCTGTTTACCGACTTAGTCAATTTTTCATTATTCTGTGTGTCCGTCACAACTTTCGTAAAGCTTTTCTCTGCAATGGTAAATGATACAAACTTGAAGTTTTGTCAGAAGCTTTGTGTAGTCATGCCATATTGTGGGATGCATTTTCAGACCTGTCAGGATGCTACTTCCTGTTTACCGACTTAGTCAATTTTTTTTTATTCTGTGTGTCCGTCACATCTTTCGTAAAGCTTTTCTCTGCAATGGTAAATGATACAAACTTGAAGTTTTGTCAGAAGCTTTTTGTAGTCGTGCCATATTGTGGGATGCATTTTCAGACCTGTCGGGATGCTTCTTCCTGTTTACCGACTTAGTCAATTTTTCATTATTCTGTGTGTCTGTCACAACTTTCGTAAAGCTTTTCTCTGCAATGGTAAATGATAAAAACTTGAAATTTTGTCAGAGGCTTTGTGTAGTCATGCCATATTGTGGGATGCATTTTCAGACCTGTCAGGATACAACTTCCTGTTTACCGACTTAGTCAATTTTTCATTATTCTGTGTGACCGTCACAACTTTCGTAAAGCTTTTCTCTGCAATGGTAAATGATACAAATTTGAAATTTTGTCAGAAGCTTTGTATAGTCATGCCATATTGTGGGATGCGTTTTCAGACCTGTCGGGATGCTACTTCCTGTAAATAAACTTAGTCAATTTTTCATTATTTTGTCCGTCCGTCACAACTTTCGTAAGGCTTTTCTCTGCAATGGTAAGTGATACAAACTTGAAATTTTGTCAGAAGCTTTGTATAGTTATACCATATTGTGGGATACATTTTCAGACCTGTCAGAATGCTACTTCCTATTTACTGACTTAGTTTAATTTTCATCATCCCGTCCGTCCCTCACTACTTTCATAATTTTCATCATCCTGTCCGTCCCTCACAACTTTCATAATTTTCATCATCCAGTCCGTCCCTCACAACTTTCATACAGCTTTTCTCTGCACTGGTAAATGATACAAACTTGAAATTTTGTCAGAAGCCTTGTGTAGGCATGCCATATTGTGGGACACATTTTAAGACTTGTGGGGTACTACATTTTGTTTACCAACTTTGTCAGGTTATTAGAGACTGGAAGATGAGAGCGGGGTATTGCTAGTGAGCATTTGCTCACAGATCCCTTGTTGACTTTGAACATTTCTTTTCTTTTATACTTATTTCTCTGTAGCTACAACACCTAGAGTTATCATATTTTGTCAGTTGTTACATCTTGGTGGGCACATGCCAGTCTGGCACCTGTCATATAGCCTTGACCTCAATTTCATGGTTCACTGACTTTGATCATTTCTCTGTAACTAGAACACTTAAAGGCATCATATTTTGTCTAATGCTACATCTAGGAAGGCACATGCCAGTCTGACACCTGTCATGTAACCTTGACCTCAATTTCATGGTTCATTAACTTTGATCATTCTTTGTAACTAGAACACTTACAGGTATTTTATTTGGTCTGTGTTACATCTAGGTGTGCACATGCCAGTCTGGTACCTGTCATGTAGCCATGACTAATTATTTTGTTGAGGATATGCATATACAGGCGAGACATTTCTGTGTCTACACTTGTCAATAAATGTCCAAATATTCCTGTGAGGCATATTTTCAATCGGTTCATGACAAAAAAAACATCAGGTCAACATAGCAGTACAATAAATAAATTTTACAAAAGTTTATGGGATCAAAAGAACTTATTTAAATCATGAAAAATACTCCATCATTCTATTAAAAATTAAAAATATTGTAACAAAATTTAGGGCATTGTTATAAATTCATGACATAATCATTTCTAGATATGGGGACAGAAGAGATATGCATGAGGAACGATTTGAACCTCATCAAAGAGGTGATGCACCTAGAGGAAGGTATGATGATGGAAGAGGGTACTATGATCAGAGAGGAAGACCTGAGAGTTATGATCGAGAACGTGACAGGTTTGAGAGAGATAGATATGGACAGAGGATAGATCCCAGAGGTCCCCCACCAAGAGACCCCAGAGACAACAGGGGAGACCACAGAATGGATCCTCGGGTAGATCCAAGGTATCCTGAAAGTAAGTTTATGAATAGGAAATTTTCTTCAATATTATTAATTGTGTTTTTTAATTAAAAAGCATTTTATAAAACAAGATATACTGGATAAAAAAATGTAAATTAAAGCCATGTTCATTTTCGAATTTTACTTCACACACTCTTAGATGCCTTAAGTACCTTTATCTAATAAATAACAAGACATTAAAGTTACTGTTAATTTAGTTTCGGCAAATTCTTAAAAGATGCAATCTTACAATAGTTGTTTGTTAAGTGATTTAATTCTTAGTTTTGATAACCAGTTCAATATCAAAGTTGTATATAAATTGCCTTTCAATTAGAAAAAAATGACCTGTTAAGAAATATTGATTTGTAAAAGATAGTCTCATTTTTTATGACTTTTCCTCTAAAATTATATGATTGAATTAATGACATTTGAAACAAGAATTAAATTGTTAAAATCAGCTTAAATTATAAAAATGTGTTTTGTTGGAGCAGTTTTCCATGTCCCCTTTTGTTCCTCAGTTCTCTGGAATTGGTATTCATGGGGATATATGCATTTTTTTGTTTTGACCCCTAGATCAGATCATATATATCTGTTTACAAAAATATATGAAATTCTCATGGATAAAAAGGTTTATTTCTATTAAGGTAAAAATTGCATTTACATATTTTTCCTGTCAATTCTTTGTAAATTTAGTTGAAAAATGGCAAAATAAGTGAACTTTGATCTTAATTCAGAAAACACATGCATGGTGACCCATACTTTTGATTACAGATTTCAAGTTGGTAGGATTGGGTCTCCAATTGTGTCAATTTACATTGTATAACAAAATGTCATGGATATGAATATTTATGTTTATATACCTAAAGTAAAAACTAATCAATTACAGAACAAGTATGAAATTATAAGTCATTTATTATAAGTGGAATGTTGAAAATGTTGAGGGGATCCCTAAAATATTTCAAACAAATTAAGGGTGTGTGTAGAGGTGCTTATAGCTGTACTGGTCAGCGAGTAGCTAGTTCTCGCCATATTTTTAGTGTTTTGCATTGGTATTCTTGAACGACTTGATGAAATCCCAAATATACCTCACAGTTTTGAAGTTTGACCTTCTGCGACTTGTTGACAAAAATACTAAATGGTTGACTACGCATGCGTGATCTAGGAAGAACTCATTAAACTGAATTTTTTTAGACCGGATTCGGATCGGACAGAAGCAAATCTCGCCAACATTATTTATCGAACAATTTTAACTCGTAGTAATGACATACCAAGTGCAACCGTGAATAAATAAAGAAAGTAATGGTTCAGGAATAATTCAGAGCAATAACACTGTAAAATTACGGTTTTTCTGTATCATCTGAGTATTATTTCCAAGTAGTTCATAAACGGAAAATTGTCAATGGTGACGTTGCTGTTCTTTACAAGTAAGATTAATTGAAAATATAATCCATTATGTAATCTTCTTGTGATACATATATACTGAACAACTTTAATATGTAAAGTTTCATTCAGGAAAAACTTTTGTGTATAAAATAGTTGTTGACAAATCTGATTAATATCGCTTAACTGCTAGCAACAGTTGCCTATTCTGAATCGTGCATTTTGACGCGTTTTTTCGAAATCAATCTGAAACACATTTGCAGTTCAAACAGTTTGTTAAAATAATTTGTAAGGGTAATTTCAAATTCTGAAGGCAAAGGGCAGTCGAGATTACCACCAGTCAATTTTAATTCATGCAGAAAAAGAATAAAATAATAAAAATTAGGGACAACCATAAGTGATGGGGATGAGGACTTGGAATATTTTTGAAAATGCAGATAAATAATTTGATGCTGAAGGCAGAGAAATCTAGAAAATTTTTTGCCGCATTTCAATCCAATCAATTCTTTACAGAAACATACATGTCCCAGGTGAAAATAAAAAGGCCAATATAAAAAAACCTAGATTCTCATTCCCTACCGCCCTAATTTTTTGTGACCTAAAAAAATATTTTTAGCTTTGGTGTTTAGCTCATTTCTTTAAATTTCATAGGGATTTATGCCTAAATATTGGAAAACAAAAATATAGAAAATGAAATTTGCCCGCCCGTCCCATCAGAATCTAGGAATTTTTCATTGGCTTAAATTACCGTATAAGTGGTTATTTTCGCGGGACGCAAATTTCACGATTTCTCTCAGAATTGCTGAATTTTATTTTTGCAGGACTCCAATTTTCGCAATTGTTCATCATTTACTGTATAATGTCTTATATAAATTATTATTTGCGTTATTCAGTTTTCGCGAATTCAGAATGGTCGCGAATAAAGCGAAAATAAGTCCTCTCGAAAATAACCACTTATACGGTAATTTGAAATATGAAATAAATTAATTTTGGGGGNAAATAAATTTTTTTGGGGGGGGGGGGGTGTCAGTGATTTTGCTCAGAAAAATTATTTATTTTCATAAAAATCTCTAACAAATAATTTATTATCACCAAATGTCATATAAAATGATTTATTTGCATTTGCAACAAAAAATGTATTCTTCAAATCAAATTTAAATTAATTATTCTCATGACTGTAGGATTATAATATTTATTTTCACTGCACCAAAACTAAATTTACAAAATCGCAAAAACGCCGCCCTTTGAAAAGTAATTGGTTTGTCCAATTACTTGGATCTTTACAATCCATGTAGATGATGTTTCATTCATTTATAATGTTCAGGTTTTGTGGATTATCTTGTTTCATGCATTGGTTCTTCCTTTTTTTACTTAATTTTTTGCTGAATTTTATTTCGTATCCAGGTGTTAATCGAAGACATTTAACATTGGACAAGCAACTTAAGATATTGAAATATGTGGTTGCACTTTCATGTCATGTAAAAAGTTCATTCTAGGACAGATTAATTATATAATTGTCTGAGTAATTTGTTTATCCATTTTTTTTTAAATCGGGTAGTCTTTTTTGTTCTAGGTACATTGGTAATCAAAAAGGAGAAAAAAGATTTCTGAAAGAGATTGCTTCATGTACATCTTGGCCTAAACTTTTATAAATTCTTATAATGGATTTCCTATTCAAATTCTTATGTTAATAATGTATTGTTTATTTATTATGTATTATTTTATTATTATGTTTTATGTTGCCATTAACTCCTAAGGGAGTGTTACTGTGCTTAATGGACAG
>MJUU01032391.1:174044-193884 GCA_002080025.1 Modiolus philippinarum
TTTTTTTTAAATCGGGTAGTCTTTTTTGTTCTAGGTACATTGGTAATCAAAAAGGAGAAAAAGGATTTCTAAAAGAGATTGCTTCATGTACATCTCTGCCTAAACTTTTATAAATTCTTATAATGGATTTCCTATTCAAATTCTTATGTTAATAATGTATTGTTTATTTATTATGTATTATTTTATTATTATGTTTTATGTTGCCATTAACTCCTAAGGGAGTGTTACTGTGCTTAATGGACAGATGAATTAATATAATGCGATTAAGGATATATTCATCAGTGGAGGATCCAGGAGGGGGAGCCCCCTCTCTTAGGTTGGAAAATATTTTAAAATTCCTAGTGTTTTTTTTTTTAAATTTGGTCCCCCCCCTTAGCAGAAATTCTGGATCTGCCACCCTTCATTCAAAGGTTAGCAGCTGATATGCCAACCACATTGAAAAACCTTTAAAATCATATAAGCATATATTCATTCAATGCCAATGGTGAGGACTTTCATACCACCCACCTTGATTCCCTGAAAAAATACTGGTTTTTAGCTCACCTGGCCTAAAAGGCCATGTGAGCTATTGCCATCACTTGGCGTCCCTCGGAGCCGTCGTCTGTCCGTCCGTCCATCGTCCATCCGTCGTAAACCTTTTAAAAAATCTTCTCCTCTGAAACCGCTAGGCCAATTTTAACCAAACTTGGCCTGAATCATCACCAGGGTATCTAGATTCAAAATTGTGTTCGATTAATCCCAGGACCAAACAACATGGCTGCCGTTACTAAAAATAGCACATTGGGGTAAATTGCTGTTTTTGGCAAATAACTCAAAAACCATTACAGATATTCAAAATCTGACATGGAGTAAAAGTGATCAGCATGACAAGATCTGCCTGCCCTGCAATTTTGAAGAAAATCCGAAAACCCTTCTTAGAGTTATTGCCCTTTTTCCGTGAAAATTTCAAAATTTTGATATTCTTTATTTTTTATTGCAAAAACTATAACAGATAGAGGTCAACTTTAAATTGCAAAAATGTTTAGCATATCCAGATCTACCCACCTTGAAATTTTGAAGAAAATCTGACTACCCATATAGGATTTTTTGCCCTTTTATATTGGGCAAATTTAAGAAATTTGATACTTTTTGTCATCAATTTAAAAAATCTTCTGCTCAGAAGGCACTTGGCCAATTGTTACCAAACTTGACCTGAATCATCACCAGGGTAAACAGTTTCAAAATTGTGGTCGATTAATCGGAAAACCAAGCAACATGGCTGTTGTTACTAAAAATAGAACAAAGGGGTAAATTGCATTTTTTGCAAATAACTCGAAAACCGTTACAGATATCAAAAATCTGATTGGTAGTGAAAATAATCAGCATGATAAGATCTACCCGCCCTGCAATTTTGAAGATAATCCAAAAAACTAGTGTTGGAGTTTTTGCCCTTTTTCTGTAAAATTTTCTAAATTTTAATATATATATATATTTTTTATTTTAATTAGTGTAACAGATAGAGGTAAAGTGTATATTGCAAAAAGGTTCAGCATATCAAGATCTACCCACCCTGAAATTTTGAAGAAAATCCAAAAATCTTTGTAGGAGTTGTTGCCCTTTTTCATGGAATTTTCAAATTTTCATATTTTGTCGTCTTTTTTATCCATAACTAGAGAAGATGAAGGTTAAGTGTAAATTGATTAAAATGTTTGCCATGCCATGGCAACTTGTAAACTGGTGTATAAAATTGTTCGTTGACCGCCATTTTCAAAATGTGCCAAAAAAAAGGCGGGAAAATTCAACATTGTCAGATTTCAATAAAATTTGGTTTCCAAATAGATATTGATATTGCGACTTCAGAAAGGTGTTGAAAATTGTTCATTGACCACCATTTTCAAAATGGCTTTCAAAAAAGGCAGGAAAATTCAACATTGTCCGATTTCAACAAATTTGGTTTCCAAGTGGATATTGATGTTGCGACTTCAAAACAAATACTGAAAATTGTTCATTGACCGCCATTTTCAAAATGGCCACCACAAAAGGTGGGTAAATTCAACATTGTCTTATTTCAATGGAATTTGGTTTCCAAATAGGTTTTGATGTTGCAAATTCAAACCAATGATAAAAGTTGTTCGTTGACCGCCATTTTCAAAATGGCTTACACAAAAGGCGGGAAAATTCAACATTGTCCGATTTCAATGAAATTTGATTTCCAAGTGGATATTGATGTTGCGACTTCAAAACAGATGCTGAAAATTGTTTGTTGGCCGCCATTTTCAAAATGGCCGCCAAAATTGGCGGGAAAATTTAACATTGTCCAATTTCAATGGAATTTGGTTTCCAAATGGGTATTGATGTCGCAAATTCAAACCAATGTTAAAAATTGTTCGTTCACTGCCATTTCAAAATGGCCGCCACAAAACGCGGGAAAATTCAACATTGTCTGATTTCAATGAAATGTGGTTTCCAAGTGGATATTGATGTTGTGAATTTGAAACTGATGTTTAGAATTGTTCGCTGACCGCCATTTTAAAATGGCTGCCAAAAATGGCGGGAAAATTCAACATTGTCTGATTTCAATGAAATTTGGTGTCCAAGTGGATATTGATGTTGTGACTTCAAAAGTGGTGTTACAAATTGTTTGTTGACGGCCATTTTCAAAATGGCCACCAAAAAGGCGGGAAAATTCAACATTTTCCTATTTCAATGAAATTTGGTTTCCAAATAAATATTGATGTGGTAACTTAAAAATATGGTTTTAAAAATTGTTGACTGCCATTTACAAAATTATGTATCAACTTGGAAAGTGGTCATAAGCAGGTACATTTTTGCCAAAAAAGTGCAACAAAGAAATATAGTTAAACAAGATCAGACTTTAAATACAGTTCAATATATTGGTGGTGTTTGAGCTAACAAAGTTTGAGAGACTTATAAGTTCAACTGTATATAACTTAAAATGTTAGCTTCATTGTGGCAACTGAAAGCCAGGTGAGCAATATAGGCTCCTGGGAGCCTCTAGTATTCCTAAATGATAAATTTGACATGAAAATATAACTGCATATATTAATTGTAATAAAAGTATTGTCTTACTTTTGGCACGGACCATTTGATTTTCGGAGAGGGTGGCTGGTGAAAAAATTTCCCAGCTCGGGTTAAAAATCTCCCTCCCCCTGAAAATCAAATAGTCCGTGCCCACTATATGCAAGTTTTTTTATTTTAATCATTTCATTGATTCAGACACTGACAAAGGAATACAACGACAAACATACAGTCAAACCTGTCTTATGTGATCCTGGATTTTTTTTCATGCAATCTATGAGCCTGACAATTTTTTTTCTCACTGGAATTAAGCAATCCTGTCATTTCTTTTGTTCTAAACCAGAAATTTTGCTTCATATACGTCATCCTGGTTATTTTTTTTTCACCTCCCTTATATACTGTTATTTTTTTCAGAAAATAAATTCAGTAATTTCGATATTTCGTTATTTCTGATCCTTGGATTTTCGAATTCCTTCTAAGCTCCTCCCTCCCTAAAATCAAATGGTCGCTCCCTAAATAAAAATGCCACTGGTCATATGTTAATTGTTTTTTTTTTATTATGACAACCTGAAAATTATTTTCACTATACAATCTACCGGTACATGTATATATCATTAAAAATTTTGTAAAAATTGCTCAAATGACCTAGAATGAAATTAATGTCAATCAAGAAGAAAACACCTCATTAAATATTATTTGACATGCCGTTTCAGCATTTTGTATGATCATGCATTTGATTTCTTTACAAAATATGTCAGAATAGTAGCATTGCAATTATTATGAAAGTTTCTAATATGAAGAGTAATAATATAGAATAGGATTATTTACATGAATTATTGGGTCCGTGTTGTTCATCTTTGTGTGTATGTATCTTCATTTTTCTTTTCTGTGCCGTACTCGTGTTGTGTCTCTGTTTCTTTTTTGTTTCCGGTGTTGCCGTTCGGTTCTCACTTGCTTAACGAGTTATAGTTTTTATTTTGAAAAAAGGTTAGCAGCTGTTACGCCACCCACCTTTGGCCTATAAAGATAGATGAATGTCCAAATGCAATACAATTCTATCTAATTAAGCACATAAATAGTTGAATAGTGCATTTCATTAAAAATGTCAACTGAATATGGCTAAGTGGTTTCAAAGAAGATTTTTGGAATTGACTAGTTTTTGTCTCGCCTGCGACGAAAGTCACGGAAAGCGAGACATAGGCGTGCAAAGTATGATGGCGACGTCGTTAACTTTTACTAAATACAGGATATTTTGAAAACTCTTTGATGTAGGAACATCATATTTGGTCCAGTGGAAGTACTAATCAAGTGCTACCTGACGGACATAAAATCATGTGACCTTGACCTCTATTGCACGGTCCAGTGACCACGTTAAGTTTCTCTGATTAGATCCATATCTCAATAACTGTAAGTGGTAGGTCAATGATATTTGGTATATAGGTTGGTCTTGAGTAGTACATGTCAGTCTGGCATACGACTTTTGTCCTTGACCTCAATTTCATGGTCTAGTGACCAAGCTAAGTTTCTCTGATTAGATCCATATTTCAATAACTGTAAGTCACAGGTAGGTCAATGATATTTGGTATATAGGTTGGTCTTGAGTAGTACATGTCAGTCTGGCATGCGACTTTTGTCCTTGACCTCAATTTCACGGTCTAGTGACCATGTTAAGTTTCTCTGATTAGATCCATATCTCAATAACTGTAAGTGGTAGGTCAATAATATTTGGTATGTAGGTTGTTCTTGAGTAGTGCATGTCAGTCTGGCATATGGCTTTTGTCTGTGACCTCAATTTCATGGTCCAATGAACATTTTAAGTTTTTGTGCTTAGTTTAGTTTCTCAGTAACTGTAAGTGTTAGGTCAATGATATATGGTATGTAGGTTGGTCTTAGGTAGTACATGACAATCTGCTATATGGCTTTTGTCCTTGACCTCAATTTCNAACAAAATATATTGCTTTTGTCATTGCTACTTTGTTGAAATGTTCAGTTGTATAGATTAATGTTTAAGAAAACCATATTTTAAACGGCAATAAAATGTGATGAATGTTAAAACTGAACAGTCAAATACTAATGTAACCAGTTCAAAAGTTTTTTGAAAACCCCTTTTTAGCTCACCTGGCTATGCCAGGGTGAGCTTTTGCCATCACTTGGCGTCCGCCGTCCGTCGTCAGTCCGTCCGTCCGTCCGTCCGTCGTAAACTTTTCTTCAAAAATCTTCTCCTCTGAAACCACTGGGCCAATTTAATCCAAACTTGGCCTGGCTAATCACAAGGGTATGTAGTTTGAAAAATGTGTTCGGTTAGTCCGAGGACCAAACAACATGGCCACTGTTACTAAAAATAGAACATAGGGGTAAATTGCTGTTTTTGGCAAATAACTTCAAAACCGTTGCAGATATCAAAAATCTGACATGGAGTAGAATTGTCTAGAATGATGAGATCTATCTCGCGCTGCAATTTTGAAGACAATCGGAAAAACCGTCCTAGAGTTATAGCCCTTTTTCCGTCAAATTTTCAAAATTTATGCATTTTTTTATTTTTCTATTTCAAAAACTGTAACAGATAGAGGTGAAGTGTAAATTTGAAAAATGTTCAGCATATCAAGATCTACATACTCTGAAATTTTGAAGAAAATCCAACTGCCTGTGTTGTAGTTATTGACTTTTTTCACCCCCCCAAAAAAATTTTTCAATGCCATATGGTTATGGGTTATTTCCCTTTAAATTCTGCTTTCAAATCTTCTTTGGTTTACTTTTCTCTTTTAAGTTTTAGAGAAATTCCCTGCTATCACTTTATTAAAAATTATTATATGTTACATAATCAAGAGCAAAAAAGTGTTTTTGTACAAATTTTTACATTTTTTTGCAAAAATACTTTCATAAACTATACTTATTTCACAATTTAATAATAATTGTATATAAAACTGTATATTATATCTGTTAGCCCACATTGCAATCTTAATGATGAAATCACAAATTGCTCACTGAAATAACATGCCATTAGTCACGTAGTGAATAGCGTGTAACTATGCACCTACCTTCCGAGATTACTGCAGTCCTAGATGTAATCGAGGATAGTACCGCCGATTGGTATTTAGCCAAGAGGAATGGAATCTATACCTTGAAAATACCATGCTGTGGGGTCAAGAAGGAGGACAACACACAAACAAAGACGAATGAAAATGGCGGGCCTAAGAAAAAGAAATCATCTAAGGCGAGACAGGATCGGAACAACCGCCGTCTCCAGGCATATTCACAAAGAAAACAGACACAGTCGTCCATACCATCGACTACAACAACTGAGGAGATTGGTGAACCCGCTCCCCCACACAAGATGAAGGATGAAGGGACCCTGCCAACTCTGTGATCAACATGGAGTCGGATAGTGAACCGGAGTCTGATGCATCTGAAGAGACAGAATATATACCAACATCGATACCAGAGCCACAAGATGATCCCGCCGTTATCGGCGCCGAGGGTCGAACATCACCTACAGTTGATGACGGAAAGGAACCAGCAGTAACAACAGCTAATCCTGTGGCAAGACCAAATCCAATGTTGGTAGAAAAGATAGTCTTAGACCAACCAGCCGGTTGGTATGTAATGAAGCTTAGAGGTAGAAAGACTTTTCTGTGTGTCAACATGGATAATTTGAAGCAAGCTACAGATGTCCAGGCTGCAAGAAACAGAGACTTCTACACCCAAGTAGAAAGGTCCTACACAGCATGGCCTGACATTAGACACAAACAGAACTTTCTGTTTAGTGAAAGAAGACTAAAAGAAGTTAGACAAATAGAGCAGTTGTATAACATCAAGTTTGAAAGTTAAATAAAGAGCGAGATAAGCTCCAGTTTTGACCTAAACCCTTTTTGTTATTTTTATTTTTTTTNCTTAAACCCTCGAAGCCTTCAGGCTTCCTCATATAATGTCTATTATCCTTCACATCCTAATGGGATGCTTGGATAATATGGCATTATATCTGTTTGCCCACATTGCAATCTTAATGAAGAAATTGCATCTAGTCTTCCATGCCTGTATAACTTTGTAGCTGATGTGCATGGCTGTGCTATGATGATCTTCTTGCCATCAATTGTCTATCCATTGTAAACTTTTCATTCAAACATCTTCTTCTCTGAAACCACTGGGCCATTTGGAACCAAACTTGGGGACAATGGTCCTTAGGTGGCCCCATTAAAAAAAAATGTCTGGCAATCATATTCTAGATGGCCGCCAGCAGGGAACGCAGTTTAACATTGGACCCTATGGGAAAGCATTTAAAGATCTCTGAAACTACTGCGCCAATTAGAACCAAACTTTGTCACAATAGTCCTTCGGTGGTCCCCATTGAAAATTTTGTCTGGCAAGTCTGCACATCATCCAAGATGGCCGCCAGCTGGGAACTTTGTACAAGATTGCAAAAATCTTCTCCTCTGAAAATACTTGGCTAATTGGAACCAAACCTAGTCACAATGGTCCATAGGTGGCCCCTTTTAAAAAATGTGTTCATATATCCTAGATGGCCGCCAGGAGGGAACATGTTTTTAACATTGGACCCTATAGGGAAACATATTCAAAGATCTTCTCCTCTGAAAGTACATGGCCAATTGGAATCATACTTAGTCACAATGGTCCTTACTTGGTCCCCTTCATAAAATGTGTCTGGATGTCCGCATAGCATCCAAGATGGCAGTCAGCAGGGAACATTGTTTAACCTTGGACCTCCATGGGAAATCATTTAAAGATCTCCTCTGAAAATACTATGCCAACTGGAACCAAAGTGAGGCACAATGATCCTTACATGGTCTTCTTCAAGAAAGGTGACAATTGGTCTACGCCCTATCAAAAATAGCTGCCAGTGGGGAACATAGTTTTAATTTTGGATCATATAACATCAGCAAACTTCAAAATGAGACCCTTAAACATTAATAAACAAATTTGAAAATGAGAACCTTAAACGTTGTGATTATTTTGACTTATTGTGTCAGCCATGACCCAGGTGAGCGATACAGGCTCTTGAGAGCCTCTTGTTTTTGTATTATGACAACCTGAAAACAATCAATTATTTTCACTATTCAATCTACATGTATATATCATTAAAAATTTTGTAAAAATTGCTCAAATGACCTAGAATGAAATTAATGTCAATCAAGAAGAAAACACCTCATTAAATATTATTTGACATGCTGTTTCAGTGTTTTGTATGATCATGCATTTGATTTCTTTATAAGATATGTCAGAATAGTAGCATTGCAATTATTATGAAAGTTTCTAATATGAAGAGTAATAATATAGAATAGGATTATTAACATGAATTATTGGGTCCGTGTTGTTCATCTTTGTGTGATGTATCTTCGTTTTTCTTTTCTGTGCCGTAGTCGTGTTGTGTCTCTGTTTCTTTTTTATACCCCCACTCTATAGAGAGGGGGGTATACTGCATTCACCTTGTTGTTTCCGGTGTTGCCTCTATTGCACTGTCCAGTGACCACGTTAAGTTTCTCTGATTAGATCCATATCTCAATAACTGTAAGTGGTAGGTCAGTGATATTTGGTATATAGGTTGGTCTTAAGTAGTACATGTCAGTCTGGCATATGACTTTTGTCCTTGACCTCAATTTCACGGTCTAGTGACCATGTTAAGTTTCTCTGATTAGATCCATATCTCAATAACTGTAAGTGGTAGGTCGATAATATTTGGTATGTAGGTTGTTCTTGAGTAGAACATGTCAGTCTGGCATATGGCTTTTGTCTTTGACCTCAATTTCACGGTCCAATGAACATGTTAAGTTTTTGTGCTTAGTTTAGTTTCTCAGTAACTATAAGTGTTAGGTCAATGATATATGGTATGTAGGTTGGTCTTAGGTAGTACATGACAATCTGCTATATGGCTTTTGTCTGTGACCTCATTTTCACGGTTCAGTGAGCATGTTGAGTTTTCAAGTATCTATTAATGTATGGTCAATAATATTTGGTAGGTGGGTTTGTCTTAGATGGAACATGTCATCCTGCTATTTGGCTTTAGCCCTTGACCTCATTTTCATGGTCTAGTGAACATGTTTGGTTCTCCAGTATCTCTATCAGTGGTAGGTCACTGATATTTGGCATTTTGGTTTTTGGTCATATATAACAGTTTGCTATATTGCTTTTGTCAGCCAACATGTTAAGTTTTCTTATAGTCAGAGTTTTCACATCTGTTTTGCGACCAAGTAGGGACGGGCGAGACATCAATTTCGGTCCACACTTGTTATTTCCATCTTTTTATTTGTAGTTAATCTGAAAGATTTTGCTAGATTCTCATGCCATCACACCATCCCCTCTTATTTTAAAGGCAATTAAAACATAAAGGAAGAATCTTTTCTTGTTAATTTTCTTTTGTTTATTGTAGTTTTTTCACTAATTATTAGAAAATTCTGTAGCAGAACAAGAGGGAGTTTTCAGGTGTTTGACCCCCCTTTTCTGTCATGAAAAACTTAAAAATCCATTTAAAAATCAGGAAAAGTTAGCCTGGAACCCGTTTCCCCATTTTTCTCACTAAATTCGTCCACCAACTTTTTAATGAAAAATCTGAATAATTTACCCAATGACATTTAAGTCCTTGAACTTACCCAATGTATTATTTTCACTAAGCAAGGGGGTAAGCTGATTACTTAAAGATTTGTCAAAAGAAATTGCTAATTGTTTTTTTTGTTGTCTGTATTTTCAGTAACCCACTACATTTTCCCCTCATTAAACAGATAAATATTTGTTTATTGTTTATGAAAAAGTCACAATAAAGCCTCCCTACAATATGTCACGTGATGTAAATAATCGGCCATTTGCTTTTTGGTTTGCATGTGAGACATAACAAACAAGGATTAACCGACATTCCATGACAAAGAAAACATAACCAGCTAGTGGAGATCTACAGGAATATGTGAGAGAAGGAATATTTTATTTCACATCGTTATTTAGAATTCTATACCATTTTCATATGTGATAAATGGTTGATAACCCAAGCAGAGATTGTAAGGAATGATTTGAGGAGGAACATGTTCTTGTTCTATTTTTAGTAACAGTAACCTCGTGACCCCTATGTCTAAATAAAGGTATAAGTAATGGGGCTCATATGGGTTTATACCTGATTTTTTCGTTGTCTGGCGAAATTTTTTCTGATTTTTGGTATCAAAGGTCAATATCGTGTAACCTGACGTCTGTAACAAAATCACACGAAAATGCGTGTGCTTTCACGTGAAATGGGCATTGTGGCGAGAACTACTTGCTGACCAGTAAAGGTGCTTAACATGAGGAACAGGGTAAGTTTTAAAACAGACCTTTAGGTTTAATTATTATTTAAGAACTGTTGGCTGTTGTCATAAATGGAAGATTTATTTTGAATACTAAACAACTGTGATAAAGTTCACTATAACATCATAATGTAATGTAAATGTGTGATGGATAGTACTCCTAGGGTAATTTTAGTTGACAAAAGGTGATTTCTTGTGAATTTAGGTAGTGATTAATTGAATATTGAAATTGTAGGTTCAGTTTATGATGACCGTGGACCTCCACCACTACCACCACCAGAATTTAGGGAACCAGGCTGGGATAGATGGCAACCTCCAGGTAATGTTGAATAAGGTTATAAATAGTGAATGTTTTAGCAGTTACCAATGTAAACATGCTCTGTACCTAATTGTGTTTGCTCCTCAATTTTAGAATAAATAGTATTTCAGATAAATATAATTTTTTTGTAGGAAATTGAAAAACAATACAATTTGATAGGTTGTTGATCTCATTTGTGAGATACAAGTAATTAGAAAGTTGGCAGGAAAGCACACTCTTCTGAATTTTTCTGAGGTTTGACATGAGCAATGTGTTATCATAAATTCTAACATGGCTTTAGTAAATCATCAACCAGTTTAATACTCGATAACCATATACTTCGCACATGCACAAATGATATCAGAATAGGAGTAAAAGGGGCGCAAAACAACAATGTTTTTTTATTTTGTTTGTCTTAGTTTGTGAAGGAAATAAATGTTAAAGCATATTTTATAACTCAATCATGCCATTCAGACATGTAAATGTGTATTGTTTTGCTTTCGATTTGGATTTTGAACTTGCATCTGTTTGAAAAAGTCTGATTGTGTATTGTGACGTCATAGACACAGACAGCAGTGGAAACAGGAAATCTGCCCTCTCTAAGGTCGCTTCAGAATGGAAAATGTCGTTTTCTGTCATATTAGAAACGAAATAATGCATGGCAGGTATATGGTTATTGTCATTTAACCATGGGCTGGGCCTTTATATTCATAAATTTAACCCCTCGCTAACGCTCAGGGTTAAATTCGAATATAAAGGTCCAGCCCATGGTTAAATTTCCAATAACCATATAGCTGTCATGAATTATTTCTGAATGAAAGTGACAAAATGAATAGGATTAAATGAATTTTTTCAAAATGTTTACATAAGGGCTATTCCATTAAAATGGATGTGGGTAGGTAGGAAAGAACTTTCAAAGTACCCCCACAACCAACAAACTGTTTTTAGATAATTTTACATAAAACTAATGGGGGAACATGCTAAGGATGACCTACGACCCATGTCCGATCATTAAACTTCCCTTTTTACCCCCCCCCCCCCNCCATTTTAATGGAATAGCCCTAAATGAAATTATTAAATTTTCTTGAGTATTTCATTATTTCATGTCCATAACAAGGCAACATAAAAGTCCTAAACTATATTGAAATTGTGCTCTTATCATTCATTGTCATGTTTAAAATTCGGGGATTTGGATCAGTTTGCTCTCTCTTCTAGGAGTTTTGAAATACTTGGTAACACGGAAATGCTCAGTATCTGAAGATATTGTTGTCATTGAAATAAATATGGATTGCAGTATTGCCATACATTTTCATTTTTTTCCCAATCAAGTCGTTGAGATGCCAAATTCCCAATTGGGTGAATAGGGAACCCATTTGAAAAGAGCTAAAGCCATCCCTGGATTCTTTCATATTTCAAGTCAGAAGAAAAAATTACCTGTATGTCTTATGAATAAAACATAGTTTAAAAGTAAAAATTAAGTTTCAAATAATGAATCTCTAGGTCCTCCAGCTCCTTACGGCAGAGGTGGTAAAGGATACAACCAAAATGACAGATATAGAGGTTCACAGAGAGGTAAGTTCATATTGTAATTTCTGCTCATTTTTTCTTTGATAAATTTTTCTTCATCCTTTTAAAAAAATTCGGAAAGTTTAATTTTCCAAAAGATAATATCACAATTTGTTTTTTTTTTGGTATTTGTGTGGTATATGAAGTTGGCAATATCTAAGTTAAAGTTTGATTTACAGTAACCCTTCATATAAGTGTTTTGAAATAGTATGACTTAATGAAAGGTTGACAATAAAATTTTTTGATTTGTGTGGGGTGAAATTGTTTTGTTGTGTGATGATCAGTTAAAAAAATCTAGCAAACTTTTTTCCTTTACATGTTAGATTTAGTCCAAAACTTCTAGACCTTTCCGCCCATTTTGAAATTTTCCTCTTCAAAAAATACATGCATTTTCTCTTACCGATTTCAATTTTTTACAGTATATTTCGGATTAGTAGTCCTCTGTTTAAATATATGATAAACTGTATAATACATGGCAAAATCCGTATCACATGCCGTATCATCCCTCGACCAATATCAGCCCTCGGGCCAGAGGCCCTCGTGCTGATATTGGTAACTCGGGATGATACGGCATGTGATACGGATTTTGCCATGTATTATCCACACATTTTAACCCTAAAAAGGATTCAGAGGATTGGGGTGCAGATAATATAACCCTACACGACTTGAGGATTTTTTGTAAAATAAACATGGATATTACGGTCTGACCCATTCCGATTTTTATACGACCGCTTTTCATCATACTTGATTGATGAAACGCAGCTATTTTTGTTTAAATTTGATGGTGTTTGAGCCTTTTTATCATTAAATACCTTCAGAGAAGTTTTCGTGCAGTTGATAAATTATGAAAATACCGATTTACAGGTATAAAATAACTTCTATCATACAGATCTCCATTTAGACTTTGTTGGTTAAGTTCCCAGGGTATTAAACATACAGAATGTTTTTTCTCTGGATTTTAAGGTAAAAACGACCCTGCATATTATACACAAATGCGGATAATATGTGGCTTTTTCCAGTAAAATGAAAGGAATCTTTAACAATATGACAATAGAGAGAATCAAGGAAACCACGAATTCAAGTAGCCTCAAAACATCAAAATTTCCTCAAACCATTAAAAAAAATATATTCACAGAAAGTCGGAATACTCGTGTTTTGGATTAGACATATTTAACTGTGCTTGCAATTTTATGATGAAAGAAAGCATCAAAAGAATCAGTAATAGGTTTTCATTATAGACTATTATATATAGCATCTGATGGATGACAAAATTATTTGATACATGTAACAATGAATTCATATTCAGGTTAATTCTGATAGTTTACTTCATGTGAAACTAGTCACCGAGTCTCAGTTATTGTAATCATTTTGTGAGCATTACCGACACTTTGCTTTATTTGTTGTTAGATCTGCAGAATTGCTTATGACTGACATTTATTGTTTTCATTTATACTCTGGTACCATGCTTCATGAGGGGTTTCAGATCTATTGCAGGTTTCATTTCTGATGTCATGTATTCCAAACTTACAGCAGTTTCAGCAATTCTGTAATTATTTAATGGCTACATTCCAGTTCATTGATTAGCATAAATCTCTAGATATCAACCTATATTTGAGAAACTGCTGGAAATAGAAGAGTAATTCAGGTTTCAGGCATAGCTGTCAACCTCCTATGACCCAAAATGTGGTCATGACCTGCACTGGATTGTAAAAAATCAGGTTATAATCCGCAACACAATTTTTTTTCATCCCAAATATTGTATTATAAACGTGGGTCACTTTCACTGGATAGGTAGATTGATACCTGGATGGTTTTTTGGTTGTATGGGCCTAAAAAATTGACTAATATCCAGGGTACGTTATTCTGTAAACAGCTACCCAATTTTAATCTTGTGAAATATAGGACAAGCACAATTTTATTAGGGTGCTTGTGACATTACTTGACAAAATATCAGTCTTGGCCACAACTTTTCTTATGCAGTGACATTTCAATAGATTCCATAGTTTATCTTTAAAGATTGATATATCTGCCATGCATTATACATGAGAATTTTGTATAGTTTTGGAATGAAAAACTGCAACTCTCTGTTTATAAAAATTATCAGCACATTCAATTTAAGCACATTTGGGTTTGTTGTTTTCATTAAATTTAAGTGATTACATTGAATATTGGTATAGATAATGCTTTCTAATATTTTGAACTGAACTTCCATGAAAATGTAATAAAATTTGACTATACATAATACATTAGGTGAACCAGGTGGCAGATTTGACCTTCCTCACCCACCACCCATGCCGGAGAGACAAAGTCGTAGAAGTGATTGGGAAAGACGAGAGTATTATATGCCAGAGAGACGTGAATGGGAAGATAGGCGAGAAGATCATAGAGATTATCCCAGGGAGGATGATAGAAGGGGGGACAGAGGTGACAAAAGTTTGAACAGGTAAGAATTGTTCTCTTGTACATTATATTTGTGTTTTATTAACATTTAACTTGAATATACCTAAATTAATGATAATAGAGATATTGCAACTGCACTAACTTTAATGCATTTTTGGAGATGCATCCATTTCATGCTTTAGGGACAGAGATTGTGGAAAGGTTGCGAAACATATTTCTACATTTACTTTTGAAAATATAACAAAAAATATGAATAAAGTTAAAGAAAGATAAACCGGTTGACAAAAAAGTAGTAAATTTAGTTTATTAATTAGTACCAAAATATTACCCGCATATTTCAACTATGAGCAATGGGTCTTTTAAAAAAATCATTTGGTCCATTCTTCGGTTTCGGCATTCAAATACAAATAAACAGTTCCGGTTATCAACCCAACACGGAAAGTGGTGTTCATCCTGAACATAGTTCATAAAACTGTTCACATTTAGATTACCATGTCATTGTTTACTGTGGTTTACTGTTACACTGCACTATTTTTGTTAGAATTAAAATGTATTCAGGGTTTTAGTTATGTATTGTTAGCCAACGGTACAAGTGATCACCAGAAGCGAAGAGTTTTTATCCTCCATTTGATGAGAGATTTCAAATCCAGGAAAAGATTACAACACTTTTCGAAAAGGGCTATAGAATGAACATTCTTGTGTTCTAAAATATGATTATTAAAATTTTGAATTTTGTACCAAAATAGACTTTATTTTCATGTACCTATTATATCATATTTAATTAATCAAAATTCTTGTTTAAAAAAATCCATACTTATAACTGATAAAAAATTGTTTTAATAATTTTAAAGGGGAATATTCTGATAACATTTTTCCATGTACTTTCAGCTTTAATTGGTGGTAAGAAAATTTTCAATAAATGATTTCAGAAAGCAATGCCTTTATTCAGGTCAGAAATAATGTTAAAGAGTTAAAAACAACCCATACAAATCTTTGTTGTAAATGGAAGTATACATAATTTTGTTGAGAAAAATGTTTTTGGTTTTTAGTTGATATAATTATGTCTGTACAAATTGGTGAGGCAAGCTTTAGGTGCATGTTGGTAGTGCATGGGGAAATATTTAATCATCTCAATACAATGTACCGTTAAGGGTAAAATACCATATTCCTTTACATATTATAGTTTTTTGTGTCGCCTGCTGTAAGCAGAGTCGACACATAGGGATTACTATCCGTCGTCTTACATTGTCGTCCTGCGTTGTCTGTCAGTTTTTGAATCCAAAACTCCTTCAAAACTACTAGTCCGATTCCAACCAAACTTTCAGGATATGTTGTTTACTTGGTTTAGTTGTGCACCTGATACTTGGAATTTTGATTTTACAGATTTTGGAGGTTCACAGAGCCAAAACTGCTCATTTATGAGCCTGTCTGTTTTTGAATCCTCAACTCCTTCAAAACTACCAGTCCAATTCCAACCAAACTTTCAGGATATGTTTTTCTCCTGGTGTAGATGTGCACATGATACTTAGAATTTTGATTGTACATACTTTAGAGGTTCACGGCGCCAAAGTTGCTCATTTGTTATTCTGGTTAGTTAATCCTCAACTCCTTCATAGCTATAAGTCAGATTCAAACCAAACTTGCAGGATATGTTGTTCTCCTGATCTTGTTATGCATCTGATACGTAATATTTTGATTTTACAGATTTAAGAGGTTCACTGAGCCAAGATAGCTCATTTGTCAATTTAGTTTGTTAATGTGATACTCTTTCAAAACTATAAGTTATATTGCAACCAACCTTCCAGAATTTGTTGATCATTCCAATCAATATATTTGATTCAGAATTAGTCTTTACAATTATCATAGAAAACCAAGTGCTGAAACAAAAATAAAACTTGGTATTGGAAGAAGCATTTCTGACAGGTCTTCATCCCATTCAGGAAAACCTCATAGACATTTAATCCTATTTCAAAACACATTCAAAGGTCTTCTGAATTTTATAGGCCAGTTGATTTCAACTATTGTTGTCCTTTGATGTTTTCTTTTTATATTATCTCTTTTGGGTTGAGGCAGGTTCTTTGAAAATACTTTTGTGCTATACTATGTTTGAACCCTGTTGTAGATCAACAAATTATCTTAAACATGATTTTAATTGTGAACAATCAGTGGCCATATTGTTTAAAGCTTGTTTGTCCATTAATCTGCCTGAATAACGGTACATATGTTAATATGCTGGACATCATGTGTGTTGTAGACATATGCTTTACATAGGAACAAACAATAAATGTTTGATGTCATGGATAGATAGATAGTTCATTTTCTGAAACCAATAGACAAAGGCACAGAGAAAAATATATGAATACAAGTTATATAGCACAAAATTTGACCTAAGGTGGTGTGCATGGAATTTCCATAATATACAATAGATAAACAAAAGATGGCAAAGAAAGTTAATATTTTATAATAATATAAAAATGAAGCAGAAAAACAAAACACACACTAGTACTTTTACAGATATAATGTTAATCACTTGCTGCCTTAAAGCTTTTGTTTCTCTCTTTGAAAAAAAAAACTACTTTTAAGTCATTGATTGAGATTATGTTCACATATTTACTTTTGCAGGTATGATCGATCTGATAGAAGAAATGATGATCGTGAGCGATCTAGGGATCCAAGAGAACGTTATGGTGATCAAGGTAGAGGAGACATTAGAGAAGCGAGTTCAGACAGATATGATAGGAGAGAATCTGATTCATTTAAAAGTAGGGCATTCTCTTCAGATAGGGGTAGGGACGGTGAAAAAGAAATGGCAAGAAGGGATAAAAAAGTATCAGAACCTAGAGAATTAGATCGGTCAGAAAACAAAAAAGAACACGTAGATAAAGACAAAAAGGAGGTTGAAAAGGTTCCTGAAGTTAAGGAGAAAGAAAAAACTGAAAAACAGAAAGAAAGTGAAGAAAAGGAAGGAAAGAAGGAGAAAGATAAGGGTGATGCAAAGAAAGGCATAGAAAAAGAAAAGAAAAAGAGAACAAAGGCAGAGAAAAAAGCTAGAAAGGAAGAAAAGTTAAAAGCAAAGCAGAAAAAACTAGAGGAAAAACTTGCAGCTAAGGAAAAGGGAAAAGCAGTGCCAGGGAAAGACACTGTAATCAAAGAGGAAGACATTAAAAAAGAACCAGTAGAAACTGATCAGACAGAGGAAAAATCTGGGTCTAGGTTAGACTTTACAACATTTTAGTATGGGTACATGTATTAAAGAATGCACACATTCAACTACTGGTACATGTATGAAAAGGGGACCTTGAAGGTCAAACTTGCAATAAGAAGTTCAAGTTCTTAGTTACAATATGAACACCATTTTATTAGGGATAGAAAAAATTTATGATTATAATCAAAAGATTTTACATACACCAAGATTTAAACTTAGTACTTCACTTGACCTAAGTTGGTGTCAGTATTGATGGCATTTAACAAGTTGTCTTAGAACAAGGCTAGGCCAGACTTGACACAAGTGTCAATAGAGATAAAGTATTGAAGCTTGCTATTATGATGCTGATGAAAAAGTCATTACAGTGAAACCTGTCTTGAGAGACCTCTGCTATGAGAGACCAACCTCTTTTGGAGGACCGCCACATTTTGTCTACTCTGTGTGAAATTCATATGAAATAAACCTCTTGAAAGACCAATTGTCTTGAAAGACCACTTTCTGGTGGCAAAAGGGATGGTCTCTCAAGACAGGTTTCACTGTATAATGATGTCAAATAGGTAAAGGATGGGAATCTATAAGAACTGCTACTTAAATAGAAAATAAGTTAAGCGCATGATTGATATATAGAAATGAAAATAATCCTGAAGTATATATTCTTCTTAAACAAAAAAACCAATGTAAATTTTTCATATTTTTTCAGTATAAATAGAACAGGTGCACACAGCTAAAACCCTTTATGGTATTATATTTAATAGTCTAAAGTTGATGGGTGCCACATCTCTTACATATCTGATTTCATTCAAACTTCACAGAATTATTGACCGCAACGTGTAGTTGTGCATATTAATGTGTCAAAATGGACAGCCAGTTTTTCATTGATTTAGGCCCTTTTTGATTTATATTTAGTTCACACCACTTCACCTGTAACTTTGATCCTACATCATTCACACTTCACAAAGTTTTTAACCACAATGTCTAGTTGTTTTTTGTGAGATAATTACTCAGGAACATCTTGATTAGAAGATCTTTAGTGTCTTACTAAATTTTCATTTAACAATTTAATGATGATTGAAAACAGTGGAAAGTGATAATATGTGGGGGTAAACTTTGCTCATTTGTGAATACATTTTTTCATTTACACAGAAAAAGAAGTCTGAGTCGAGAGAGAAGTAAGTCATTATCTCCCTTGCCTACAAGTAAAAGAGCTCGAGATGTGTCGCCAGCTGGATCAGCTCACAGTTTAGGTTCCATTGACAAAACAAAGATAAAAGAAGAACCAGAGGTCAGAAGTGAAAAGTCCAGACCAAAAAGTGCTGAATCTGAGAAAGATAATATTAGTGAAAGATCTTTCCAGTCAGAAAGAAAGTCTGAAAGAAAACATAAAGAAAAGGAAGGAAGTGTATGTAGATTTTCTTTCCAACTTTTTAACAAAATAAATATTATTACCTTTTCTTACCATATAATTCTGTCATACTTGCATGAAAAATAAGTACCAATTAACCTTGTATTTCATTTCAAGTTTATTTTCTTGTTTTTTTTGTGTTCAAAACAAAAATTCTTCACTGGAAATTGAAGCATTGTTGCGGAATTGTTAGATAGTAAAATAAATATTCTTTATACTTTTTTGTGCAAATTCTCTGTATGCATGTTATGTTTAAAGATCAGTTAAATTATCATCGTATTCTTAGGCTCTTAAAGGTGCAAATGGGCAATCAAATTGTTAAATTGCATCCTTGATGCAGAATGTTTTGCTCCAGTTGAAATTTACATCAGTGTTCTGCCCTTCTACAATTCTTTTTTAATGGTAGACCATTACTTATCATTGTCCTTTTTAGCTCACCTGGCTATGCCAGGGTGAGCTTTTGCCATCACTTGGCGTCCGGCGTCCGGCGTCCGTCCGTCGGGCGTAAACTTTTCATTCAAAGATCTTCTCCTCTGAAACCACTGGGCCAATTAAAACCAAATTTGGTCACAATAGTCCTTGGGTGGTCCCCTTTAAAAAAGGTATCCAGCAGGTCCGTACCTCATCCAAGATGGCCGCCAGCGGGGAACATAGTTTTAACATTGGACCCT
>MJUU01032391.1:193987-221943 GCA_002080025.1 Modiolus philippinarum
TTCACTGGAAGTTGAAGCATTGTTGCGGATTTGTTAGATAGTAAAATAAATATTCTTGATACTTTTTTGTGCAAATTCTCTGTATGCATGTTGTGTTTAAAGATCAGTTAAATTATCATTGTATTCTTGGGCTCTTAAAGGAGCAAATGGGCAATCAAATTGTTAAATTGCATCCTTGATGCAGAATGTTTTGCTCCAGTTGAAATTTACATCAGTGTTCTGCCCTTATACAATTCTTTTTTAATGGTAGACCATTACTTATCATTGTCCTTTTTCAAGGTTTAAACAGTATTAACATGAATTAACTTAAACATAAAAGTTTAACTAGTAAGAATTATAAGATCTATTTACAGCCTGGTCCAAATGTGTCACAATCTAACTCTGAGGAGAATAAGGAGAGAAAGAAAAGCAAGAGACCAAGGTCACCTTCAGGAGAGGAGGAATACAAACGTAGAAGGACTGTGGATGACAGAGGTAATAAATCAGTCATATGTAGTCAACATTATATGCTTTAATTGTATGAATTGGTACAATCATTTAATTTTGGTTGCAGACAGTTAAGTCTGAAATTCATTTGAATTAAGGTTCTAAATATGATACTCTTAATAACATTGATAGCTCAAGCTCATATATGTCTACCCTTTCATGAAATTACAGATAGGATATAGAAGGAGTAATTTGGTTGAATTCTACTGTAAAATTGTGAATAACTTAAATCTGTTGAGAGGAACAAGGGATCAAATTGTAGTGAGTTTTAATCCTGTATGTGGTCAATTGAACGATTGAAGTAATGTCACTATAGATAAAGGTGTAGGCTCCTCATAGTGCTTAGGGTATGTGCCATGTGGTTTGCTTAGATGATTCTGGTGTAGTTTGTCATTTATATTTTCAGTGAGAAAACTAAGAGGAAGTGTAGATGAAGAGGGTAACAGATTCAGTGATTTTACAGATGACTCAGCTGATGACATACTGAATCAAGCAGAACCACCTCAGGTACATTAAAATTATATTATACCCCACTCAATAGAGAGTGGGTCATACTGGATTCACCTTGTCAGCCCGTCCGTCCGCTTGTCAGAAAATTATTTCTGTGACATTTTTCTTAGCTTCTACAAGAGGGATTCATTACAAAAATTGATATTCAGCGTCTTTATGGTAAGGTGTACAGAATGTCCTATTTTGAGTCCTGTCAGATGTGTAATCCTGTCTTACGAAATATGGACTTACCTGGTAGTTAGGAAATGTAGTTGAAACATGAATTTTTCGTTGCATTTTTCTCAGCTCCTACAGGAGGGATTCATTTCAAAATTGGTATTCAGCCTTTATGTGGTAAGTTGTTGTAAGGAATGTCCTAGTTTGAGTCCTGTCAGATGTGTACTTCCTGTTTGACGAAATGTGAACTTAGTTACGAAATGTAAGGAAAACATGAATTTTTCGTCACATTTTTCTCAGCTTCTACAAAGGGATTCATTTCAAAATTGACATGCAGCCTCTATATCGTTAGTTGTAAGCAATTACTTATTTTGGGTCCAGTCAGATCTGTACTTCCTGTTTGACTAAATGTGGACTTAGTTACGAAATGTAGTGAAAACATGAATTTTTCGTCACTTTTTTCTCAGCTTCTAAAAAAGGGATTCATTTCAAATTGGCATGCAGCCTCTATATTGTTAGTTGTAAGGAACGTTTTATTCTGAGTCCTGTCAGATGCGTACTTCCTGTTTAACGAAATGTGGACTTAGTTACAAAATATAGTGAGAACATGAATTTTTCATCGCATTTTTCTCAGCTCCTACAAGAGGGATTCATTTCAAAATTGGTATGCAGCATCTATATGGTAAGTTGCTGTAAGGAACATCATATTTTGAGTCCTGTCAGATGGGTACTTCCTGTTTGAAGGAACTTGGACTTTGTTGAAATGTAGTGAAAAGGTGAATTTTTGATCCAGGGTTCAGTGAGTGGGGGTATGGCTGGTGCTTCATCAACATAAAAAGACATTGTTACAATTTCATCTGACATAAACGTTTTGTAGAAAAATATTAATAACATGTACAAATGTTTTCTGATTTGATTTTTATTTTACATCAAATTTTCAGGTTTTATACATTTCAATGAATTAATATCCCTTAAAATTTCACTTACTTTTATAGTTAGTTTCTTTATTTTGCTTTATATTTATTGCCAGTTAAGTCCATTTTTGTCTGTTTTGCCAACTGAAAGTCATGTCTGCTTTTTAAAAGGATGTCTGGCATGTCCTCATCTTATCTAAAGTAAAGGCCTGTATGAAACACAGTTTAACTTTAGACCCTATGTGGAAATCCATTTAAAAATCTAAGAATTATTCTTAAAACTGCTTGGGAAAATTAAAACCTTTCCCTGATTCAAAATAGTATCCCACATAGAGAACGTAATTTCACATTTGACTCTATGGTGAAATGCATTTAAAGATTCTCTTCTGGAGCTACTTTGATTTGAAGAAAAAATACATCATTGATTTTGGTTTATAAAGTAGATCCTAACAATTTTATTTTGTCTTCCTGTCGTTTTATATAGGTTGGATCTGTGATTCCTGAACATGTTTACCGTGAAGGTGGCAGGCGTAGGAGAAGTAGAAGCAGAAGTAGTTATGGTAGTAGACACAGTCGCCATGACACCAGAGGTCATAGGTCAGACAGATATAAAGATAGAAGATCAAGGTCTAGGTCAAGAAGTCCACACAGAAGTAGAGAGAGGGATAGAAGAAGTAGAGGGGATTCTGAAAGGGATAGAGAAAGAGATAGAGATAGGGAAAGGGATAGAGATAGAGAAAGGGATAGAGATCAAGGAAGGTATGGATTTTAATTTTATGTATGTGTTTTCTACATTTAAAGTAAAGTGATTCTGCCACTGTAAATTATTACTGAACAATGATTTTCTCTCAGTATAGACAGGGTGAACAATATACTGTTAGATGGAGCCTCAGCTTTTTTGTCGTTCATCATCTTGAAGTCATTATGAAACCTATTAGTTTATGCTTCATTTTAAGTTTGAAATGGTTGCAAAACAAAGTTAGGCAGTATTCATTTGTAGATGAAATCCAGGACTGTCAAGATATACAGGAATATTGTCTGTGTGATTGCAATTAGGCCATAGTTCAAAATAAAATACCTCTGCTCCTATTTCTTTAGCCCTAAAAAATGAATTTTGATTTTTCGCTCATATTTGGACATTTTCTTAGAAATATATAACATCTTTCACCATAATTAATTTAAAAAAGAATAGCTTTCCTGCCTTAGTTGGATGGGAATATCATTTACTTAATGTGCAAAGATGATAACACACTCATCAATTTAAATGTATGAAAACTTTACAAATATATACTGTAGAAGATATACCATAGTAACAATTTAAATAGAAGTTACAACAAAACTCTAAAGCATATTTAGATGGAGAAATAAGTAAAGAAAATCTGTTGGATGAATGACAAATCAAAGAGCTACATAAAAGAAAATGCTAAGCTATTTATTTTGAATAATGCAAGTTTTGAAATCATTGCACCCCTCTTATCAAAAAAGTTTCAAAGATTGGGATTTTTAGCTCACCTGGCTATGCCAGGGTGAGCTTTTGCCATCACTTTGCGTCCGTTGTCCGTCTGTCCATCGTAAGCTCTCTTTCAAAAATCTTCTCTGAAACCACTTGGCCAAATGCAACCAAACTTTAAGTGAATCATCACTAGGGTATATAGGTTCAAATTTGTTATTTTCATGGCTGCAGGTAAAAAAGATGGCCACCATTACTAAAAATAGAACATAGGGGTAAATTGCAGTTTTTGGCCAATAACTCAAAAACAGATGCAGATATAAAAAATCTGACAATGCTAAAATTGTTCAGAATGATGAGATCTATCTCCCCTGCAATTTTGAAGAAAATTGGGAAAACCCGTCTGAGTTACAGCCCTTTTTCTGTAAAATTTTCAAAATTTATGCATTTTTATACCCCCCCCCGCTCCGAAGGAGAGGGGGGTATACTGTTTTACCCTTGTCTGTTTGTCTGTCCGTCCGTCTGTCCATCGGTGTGTCCGTCCGGAACATCTTTTGTCAAGGATTTTTCAGCTTGTGTATGTAGTAATGATTTGATATTTGGTCTGAAGCTTCAGTATGATGAGTTGTACCGTTTCTCCCTTTTTCAAGTCTGCCACTCATCTACTTCCTGTTTGACGAAAACTTTGATTTTTCCCATTATAGCCATATATTGAAAATTTTCGTCAAGGATTTCTCAGCTTGTGTATGAAGTAATGATTTCATATTTGGTCTGAAGCTTAAGTATGATGAGTTGTACCGTTTCTCCCTTTTTCAAGTCTGCCACTCATCTACTTCCTGTTTGACGAAAACTTCGATTTTTCCCATTATAGCCATATATTGAAAATTTTCGTCAAGGATTTCTCAGCTTGTGTATGTAGTAATGATTTGATATTTGGTCTGAAGCTTAAGTATGATGAGTTGTACTGTGTCTCCTCTTTTCAAGTTTGTCGCTCATCTACTTCCTGTTTGACGAAAACTTCGATTTTCCCCATTATAGCCATATATTGAAAATTTTCGTCAAGGATTTCTCATCTTGTGTATGTAGTAAAGATTTGATATTTGGTCTGAAGCTTAAGTATGATGAGTTGTACTGTGTCTCCCCTTTACAAATCTGTCACTCATCTACTTCCTGTTTGACTTCATCAATTTTTCCCATTATACCAATATAGTGAAAATTTTCGGTCCATACTTGTTTTGTGTCCACACTTGAACTGTGTCCACACCTGTATTGTATCCGCACACACTTAAATTTGCACTTTCGATATTGATTCAGTGTTCAATGAGCGGGGGTAACTGACTGCCATTCGGTGACAGCTCTTGTTTATTTTTTATTTCAAAAACTGTAACAGATAGAGATGAATTGTAAATTGCAAAAATGTTCAGCATATCAAGATCTACATACCGGTACTCTGAAATTTTGAAGAAAATCCAACTGCCTGTGTTGTAGATATTGACTCTTTTCTTTGGTTTACTTTTCTCTTTTAAGTTTGAGAGAAATTCCCTGCTATCACTTTATTAAAAAATTATTTGTTACATAATCAAGAGCAAGAAAGTGTTTTTGTACAAATTATTACATTTTTTTTGCAAAAATAGTTTCATAATATTTACTTATTTCAGAAATTAATAATAATTGTATATAATTGTATATTGTGTCACTTAGTAATTTGTTCACCCACCTTGCAGTCGTCTCTCCCAGATAAATATTGAAGTAGCATCACAACTTCATTGCCTGCATAACTTTATAACTGACCTGTATGTCTATGCCATGGTGAGCTTCTTTCCATCACTGTGTTAGTGGTCTGTCCATCGTAAACTTTTCATTTAAACATCTTCTCTGAAACTGCTGGGCCAATTGGAACCAAACTTGGACACAATGGTCCTTAAGATGCCCCCTTTAAAAAAAAATGTCCGGCAAGTCCACATCATATCCAATATGGCTGCCAGGAGGGAATGTGTTTTTAACATTGGACCCTATAGGGAAACATATATATTCAAAGATCTTCTCCTCTGAAAGTACATGGCCAATTGGAATCATACTTAGTCACAATGGTCCTTACTTAGTCCCCATTCATTAAATGTGTCTGGCATGTCCGCATAGCATCTAAGATGGCAGTCAGCAGGGACCATTGTTTAACCTTAGACCCCATGGGAAATCATTCAGAGATCTCCTCTGAAAATACTATGCCAATTGGAACCAAAGTGAGGCACAATGATCCTTAAATGGTCTTCTTCAAGAAAGGTGACAGTCGGTATACGCCCCATCAAAAATAGCTGCCAATGGGGCACATAGTTTAATTCTGGATCATATAAAACAGCAAAATTCAAAATGAGACCCTTGAACAGTCAATAAACCTTAAAGGTTGTGATTATTTTGACTTATTGTGTCAGCCATGGCACAGGTGAGCGATACAGGCTCTTGAGAGCCTCTTGTGTATATATTCAAAACATAAATATATATCTGCTTCTTGTAACAGTGTATACCGTCTGAGGGAATAAAATCTTGTCTTGTCCTATCATAACATTAAAACTTCCTATCTAAATATTTACATCTGAAACTAAGTGGCGCCTTGGTGGCTGAGTGGTCAAGGTAATTCAACTATCTATACAACCACTGTGAGTGCGTGCCCCACTTTGTACATTACAAAAAAGGGTGCACTCGACTTACAATCATAAGTGATAAGGTATTTCAGTTACTTGCCCAAGGTTGATGGTTCTCTACAAGCACTCCGGCTTCCTCCACCACTAAAACTGACCGTCATGAAATAGCTGAAATACTGCTGAAAGTGATATTAAACCCCATATCAATCAATAAATCAATCAATCTGAAACTAAGGGGTTAATTATTGTAATTGAACACTGCTGGCATTTTTCACAAGAATAAAACAATCACAATAATGGATTTCATTTTCCTACTTCTCCTGACTGGTGTCTCTTCTGTACAATAAGATTGTTTTTTTTTTTTGAAATCTGGCCAATTCAAATATCTTTGAAAGATTATTTATGTGAAAAAGTGAATAACAGTAAACATCTACAATGGCTGAAAATTACAATCACATGCCACAATGTGCCAGGGAACTACACAGGAATAGACACAAATAAGACAAAAGACAAATGTAAACAACGATAGGAAGTCAGGACGGCCTGACTTGGTACTGGCACTAGCAAAAGCCAGCGGTAGGGTTAAACCGGTATATGGATACCCAAACCTCCCCTTTCTCTATCCCGTTTCCCTGTAGTAGCATAAACATACGAATAAGACTAAGGAGAATCAAGCTTGAGTAATCCTTGACTGACCTTGGTTTTCTATTAAGATCATACTGGTTATATGTTCACTATCAGATTTTATATATACATATTTTGGATAAGGATCTTCCAAATATTTTGCACTCAAGTGAGATAACATGTTGAAATGGCCATCCACAGAAACTTTTAGAGTAACTTTGGTAATTAGTTATTCAAAGTGGTTTATGTTTATACTGGACGACTGGGATGGTTATATCCTCAGGGACTAAAAATCCACCAGAAGAGGCACATACCAAATGTTTGCATTAGTTTTCCCAATATGAGGAAGTAACAGCACAAAACCTGATAGAGTATTAATGACATCAAAAAGGACAAAAAACTAATAACTGCATTCAATATACAAATTTACAATAAAAAGAATGTACATGTATCTTACAGATATGTACAAAATAAATACACCTATAATAATAATTGATATTTTTTTATTTATAGACCCAGATCTGGATCAGATAGCAGGGAACCAAGAGAACAATCTGAAGTGAAGTCTGAGGTTAAATCTGATGAAATCAAACCAGAAATTAAGCCAGATTCAGCTGGAGGTAAGTGAAAAAAACTGACATTTACATACTTGCCTATACCACTTACAATTTTGGACTCAAGGTTGACCATGTCCTTATGATTTGGCCAATTTGTGGTTATTCCAGAAATTAACAGTTCTGGTTTGTTATTTCAGTGTGGTTCTCTATTATATAGATAAGGCCATTCAAAAACAATTATTTGTTTCTCAAGCCCCAATCGTAGCCGCATCAAAACTTTTTTTTCAATTTCCACAATTTTTTTTTTTGCAACTATAACTCTAGTTGAAAATCTTATCAAAACCTTAAGTTTTTGTTTCAATATCTTAGTAATTAAACTACACCTGCATGATTCTTGATTTTATTTGTTATGTTTGAAATGTCTTGTTTATTAGTTTATTTTGTACTTTGATTATATATATTGCAATCAACTCCCAAGGTAGTAAAATTGAGCTTTTCAATAAACATTAAACTCAGATGTATCAAAAATGTGTCATAAAAGTGAAATCTAAATCTAATTTTAATGACATCTTAGAAATAATAGAATAAAGAATAAAAACCACCCGCCCACATCCAATTTAAAATAAAAAAGGCTTGTGAAAATTTTTTTTTCCCGAATGGCCTAATATTGTTATTTCCAGTAACAAAATGTGATGCAAAAAATGAAGAAAAATGCCAGGTTTCCAGGTAAATAATGGTCGTTGTGACTTTGTGCCCCTCTTATGTAACTAAATAGCCTTTAACTCACTCTAATGTAAAGTTTTTGTGCAAAAAATTTAATTTAAGGTATACAACCCATAATACAGGATATCATTATATTGAAGACAACATATAAAATAAAATGTTTTTATATAACAGTGATATGCAGGCTTACATCGTTAAAACAGTCACCCTTACCAACTAGTATATATTGTAAAAATGTATTTAGACATATTGAATTTTCAATGTTAACTTGAAAATTGCAGAGGTGTAGTCTTTTGAAATGTAATGGACATCTGGGTTATTTAAAATGGTCTCATTGACAGCTGTGGTCTGGATAACTTAGTGACAATAAAAAGTGTCTTACTATTCTGTAGTTCAACTTCCAATTTTTTATCAAGTAACTAACTATTTTTTGTGTCGCTGCTGTAAGCAGAGTCGACACATAGGTATTCCTATCCATCGTTGTCGTCCTGCGTCATCTGTCGGTTTTGAATCTGCAACTCCTTCAAAACTACTAGTCCGATTCCAACCAAACTTTCAGGATATGTTGTTCACTTGGTGTAGTTGTGCACCTGATACTCAGAATTTTGATTTTACAGATTTTAGAGGTTCAGTGAGCCAAAATTGCTCATTTATGAGTCTGTCGGTTTTGAATCTGGAACTCCTTCAAATCTGATAGTCCAATTCCAACCAAACTTTCAGGATATGTTGTTCACCTGGTGTAGATGTGCACCTGATACTTAGAATTTTGTTTTTACAGATTTTAGAGGCTCACAGAGCCAAAATTGCTCATTTGTGAGTCTGTCAGTTTTTGATTCCCAACTCCTTTAAAACTGCTAGTCAGATTCCAACCAAACTTTCATGATATTTTTTTACCTGGTGTAGATGTGCACCTGATACTTAGAATTTTTATTTTACATATTTTAGAGGTTCATGGAGCCAAAGTTGCTGGTTTGTTATTCTGGTTAGTTAATCCTTAGCTCCATCATAGCTATAAGTCAGATTCCAACCAAACTTGCAGGATATGTTGTGCATCTGATATGTAATATTTTGATTTAAAAGACTTTTGAGGTTCACTGAGCCAAAATAGCTCATTTGTTAATTTAGTTTGTTAATGTGGTATTCTTTCAAAACTATAAGTAATATTCCAACCAATCTTTCAGAATTTATTGATCACTTGATTTAATTGTGCTCCTGATACTTACAATTTTGATTTTACAGATTTTAGAGGTTCACTTGGCCAAAAATGGCTCTTCTGTAGTGCAGGCGACACAAGTGTTCCATGGAACACCCATCAATTTTGATAAAAAAAAGGAGTAGGCCAATTTTGAACAAAGATGAAGGTTCTTTTTATTTTAGCCATTTTTATCCTTTATAAAATCAGTTCCTGCTAAGATAAAAATTTAATGTAGTGTCATTAGGCATAAAAGGAAAAATGAGAACTGTTACAGGCATTGTGTGTCCTAGCCAATGTTTTGAAAAGGACCAAGTTACATTTATTATACCCCCCGCAAACAAAGTTTGGGGGGGTATATAGGAATCACCCTGTCTGTCTGTCTGTCCGTCAGTCTGTCCGTCCGTCTGTCCGTCCGTCTGTCCACACTTCTCGTAAGCGCAACTCCTCTTAAACCACTTGAAGGATTTTGATGAAACTTTACACAAAGGAAGGACACTATATGGAGATGTGCATGAAGGAATATAATTATTGTCCGAAACCAGGAAGGGGAGATAATTCGACTTTGACTTTTCGTTGATTCCCTATATATGGGTTTCCTCGTAAGCGCAACTCCTCTTAAACCACTTGAAGGAATTTAATGAAACTGTACACAAAGTAAGAACACTATATGGAGATGTGCATGAAGGAATATAATTATTGTCTGAAACCAGGAAGGGGAGATAATCTGACTTTGACTTTTCGTTGATTCCCCATGTATGGGTTACCTCATACGCACAACTTCTTAATCCACTTGAAGGATTTTGATGAAACTTTAGACAAAGGAAGAACACTATATGTAGATGTGTAAAATGTCAAATAGGCTGAAAAAAAGGTGAATTTTATATTTGTCTGATTTAGACAGTGTTTTCATTGGAACCCTTTGGAAAAGTTTTTTCTTGGAAGATTATATCATTGTGTCCATACTTGTATTGTGTCCATACTTGTACTGTGTCCATACTTGTACTGTGTCCACACCTGTATTGTGTCCACACCAACTTAATTTTGCACTTACCATATCGATTCAGGATTCAATTAGCGGGGGGTATCTTTGGCTGCCATTCGGCGACAGTTCTTGTATTGAAATTTACTATTAAAGACATTTGATTGGCTTTCATCCTTTTTGTTTCTGAGAAAACAGTTATTTCATGTATGTATTTGGAAATGGGAATCTCTGTCGGTTATCTCCCTGTACCAAGTTAATTTTGTATGGTTCAAAGTGGAGATAATTTTAATTAGCATATCAATAGCCTCTTTTGATATTTAAATGAAAATTATCTCCTCTTTAACCATTTATTATCTCGAAGCCATGAAATGGCTGGAGAGATGTTAAAATGACAAGAAAAAATAACATGAGGCTTCAAGCCTATTAACAGCTCTAAAAGATGATTTTCGTGCTTCCGATAAAATATAGTGCGCAAGTTTCTTTTAAAATCGTATACATTGTGTTTTCAGTTATATTTCTTCATTTTCTTTAGTTGAATTGTTGTTTTATTAAATTGAAAACAATATGCATGTTTATCAAATTACTCGTTTTTTTTATACCCCCGCTTTGTAAAAGCGGAGGGTATATAGTGATGGTGGTGTCCGTCTGTCTGTCTGTCCATCATTCCGTCCGTCTGTAACACTTTTACTGTCAAAGTTTTCTCGTTTATATTGTGTCTCGAATCGACGAACCTGTCACGCAGTAATTTGTCAAGGATGAAAACAACATTTGTTTACCTGTGACAGTGTATGGCATATATTTATATCAATGAAATCGACATGCGAAATCACACACTCCGATTATTTTCACGCATTACGGAATAACTTAATACATGCAGACATATGCAGCAGTTCTTTGGATGACTACGAAGTTATGCCACGTGTAGATTTTCAGGGCTTCGAGATTCAGCTCCATCGGAGCTTTGATAACTACAGTTATATGACATAAGTGAGTACGCAAAGCAAAATTTACGTGTGCATTTCAAGTAAAAACGATCACTCTTTAATAAAGTCTCTAGAATTTATTTGTTGTTTGATATTCGAATTTTTTATACTGTTAAAGAGGGCTTAACCAGGAGTTTCTGTCAGTAATTTAGAAATAATTTTATGTTAAATTCTTTTCTCATTGTGATTATTTAAATAAAGATCGAATTTTTTAATGCCAAAATTTGTTATATAATATATAGCAAATCTTGACGTTGTAAATTTGTAAATATGTTTAAATTGTTACAAAATGGAAACTATGGAACATAAAATTACAGTTGGAAAACTGCTGGTCAAGTTCTTTTCAGTGGTATAAGAAATATAAAAATTTGACCAGAAATGAACTCTAGAGAATGTTTTGAACAGTGACTGTTTTTACTTGAAATACACAGGAAAATTTTGCTTTGCGAACTCACTCATGTCATATAACTGTAACTTGGTAAAAGGAGATAACCAACTGAGGTTTCTTAATGGTAAAATTTATGGTCTGATTTTAATATAGTTTAAACAATGGATTGCTTTTAAAACAATAAATGAAGTGTTCAAAAGTCAGGTTTTTGGTAACTCAATAAGATTTAGAGCTGCAAGTGGCCAAAGGTATGCAAGGTACCTGTATTTTTCCCCAGATTATATGACTTGTTTCTTTTGATTTGTCTATATAGCTAATGTTTCCATTAGTTTTGAAGAATTTCTAAACAGTTTCAGAATTATTAGTGAAAAAGGAGGCTAAAACTGCATTCCTATGTAAAGACTTGGTACATATTAATTGACATATTATTCTATTTTTAGAATCTGGAGATGATATTTCCTTGAGTTCAATTTCAAGTGATGAAGAATTTGAGGCAGAGCAGGAAAAGAAACAAAGTATGTCTAATGGAAAATAAAACAACAAAATAGTAAAGATTTAGCTTGAAATGAGTATCTTCAAGTCAGATATAAACATAGAACTGTTTGTTTAATCTATGGAAATTTTTTACTCCATATCCCTGTATTTCTTCAAAGATCCATAATGTATCAGAAATTTCATTTTGTATAAACTTGCTTTAAGATTTAGACCATTTTTTTTTTATAGAAGCATGTCCCTGTATAATTCTATTGATTTATGCCTTTTACAATAGGAATAAAAGTAATTTTGGAGGAGTTTATTGATGTATTAATGTGGTGGACTCGCTCACAAACTGTATAAAGTTCAATGGACTTTATGTAAAGTTTGTGAGTGAAAGGCCGCGTTTACATGTCCATAAACTCCTCCAAAATTACTTTTATTTCTTATAATTCCTATTGTTTTCACTTTAAACAATGAATTTGACTTCACTGTATACTGCACTTTTTAACCTTGGAGTGTATTCATGGGCAAGAAGCATTTATTGGAAAAATTACCTCTACATTGTTTGAATACTCAAACAGAATGTTCCCTAAAGTAAATATACAGCTATTAATATACAGCTATTGACTTATTAAGAAAATTTTGTTCTACATGCAGGGCTCTTATACATCAGGGCATTTCACATCCAAACTTCTATGGCAATATCATTTACAAAGCGCATAAATTCAAAAATTGTCCTTCCAAACTTATTAATCCGTTGAACAAACTTATTCATAAAGGATATAAATACAGCATTGTTGTTAAATCTTTACTTCTGGTTTTTGTTGGCAAAAATATTGATCATCTCCTAAATGCTTTACACCATAACTAAATTTAAACAATTTTTCATATTGGCAGTATTTGGCATTGCACAATATCATCTTCTTTCATAGTTGATGATGTTGTTATTCCAAATCTATTAAGAAGTATTTCAATTGAAATTTTATATGTAAGAAGGCTTGATATCTTAGTCAACGGAAATTATGTCCTTAGCTAGCTGTCAGTAACTGCGAGCATTTGTCCGGACAGTACCTGTGTGTATTGTCTTCATGTTTTATGTACTTCATTGTNATTAAGCCAGATTCAGCTGGAGGTAAGTGAAAAAAACTGACATTTACATACTTGCCTATACCACTTACAATTTTGGACTCAAGGTTGACCATGTCCTTATGATTTGGCCAATTTGTGGTTATTCCAGAGATTAACAGTTCTGGTTTGTTATTTCAGTGTGGTTCTCTATTATATAGATAAGGCCATTCAAAAACAATTATTTGTTTCTCAAGCCCTGCTCGCGTCTGCAAAAAGGTAGCCGCATCAAAACTTTTTTTTCAATTTCCACAATTTTTTTTTTGCAACTATAACTCTAGTTGAAAATCTTACCAAAACCTTAAGTTTTTGTTTCAATATCTTAGTAATTAAACTATACCTGCATGATTCTTGATTTTATTTGTTATGTTTGAAATGTCTTGTTTATTAGTTTATTTTGTACCTTAATTATATATATTGCAATCAACTCCCAAGGTAGTAAAATTGAGCTTTTCAATAAACTTATATACCTAATATTGTTATTTCCAGTAACAAAATGTGATGCAAAAAATGAAGAAAACGCTAGGTTTTCAGGTAAATAATGGTCGTTGCGACTTTGTGCCCCTCTTATGTAACTAAATAGCCTTTAACTCACTCTAAGGTAAAGTTTTTGTGCAAAAAATTTAATTTATTAAAGGTATACAACCCATAATACAGGATATCATTATATTGAAGACAACATATAAAATAAAATGTTTTTATATAACAGTGATATGCAGGCTTACATCATTAAATAGTCACCCTTACCAACTAGTATATATTGTAAAAATGTATTTAGACATATTGAATTTTAAATGTTAAGTTGAAAATTGCAGAGGTGTAGTCTTTTGAAATGTAATGGACATCTGGGTTATTTAAAATGGTCACATGGACAGCTGTAGTCTGGATACTTTAATGACAATAAAAAGTGTCTTACTGTTCTGTAGTTCAGCTTCCAATTTTTTATCAAGTAACTATTTTTTGTGTTGCCTGTTGTAAGCAGAGTCGGCACATAGGGATTACTATCTGTTGTTGTCGTCCTGCGTCATCTGTCGGTTTTTGAATCCGCAACTCCTTCAAAACTACTAGTCTGATTCCAACCAAACTTTCAGGATATGTTGTTCACTTGGTGTAGTTGTGCACCTGATACTCGGAATTTTGATTTTACAGATTTTAGAGGTTCAGTGAGCCAAAATTGCTCATTTATGAGTCTGTTGGTTTTGAATCCGCAACTCCTTCAAATCTGCTAGTCCAATTCCAACCAAACTTCCAGGATATGTTGTTCGCCTGGTGTAGATGTGCACCTGATACTTAGAATTTTGATTTTGCAGATTTTAGAGGCTCATAGAGCCAAAATTGCTCATTTGTGAGTCTGTCAGTTTTTGAATTCCCAACTCCTTTAAAACTGCTAGTTAGATTCCAACCAAACTTTCAGGATATTTTTTTACCTGGTGTAGATGTGCACCTGATACTTAGAATTTTGATTTTACATATTGTAGAAGTTCATGGAGCCAAAGTTGCTCATTTGTTATTCTGGTTAGTCAATCCTCAACTCCATCATAGCTATAAGTCAGATTCCAACCAAACTTGCAGGATATGTTGCTCACCTGATGTTGTTGTGCATCTGATATGTAATATTTTGATTTAAAAGACGTTTGAGGTTCACTGAGCCAAAATAGCTCATTCGTTAATTTAGTTTGTTAATGTGGTATTCTTTCAAAACTGTAAGTCATATTCCAACCAACCTTTCAGAATTTGTTGATCACTTGATTTAATTGTGCTCCTGATACTTACAATTTTGATTTTACAGATTTTAGAGGTTCACTTGGCCAAAAATGGCTCTTCTGTAGTGCAGGCGACACAAGTGTTCCATGGAACACCCATCAATTTTTATAAAAAAAGGAGTAGGCCAATCTTGAACAAAGAGGAAGGTTCTTTTTATTTTAGCCATTTTTCTCCTTTATAAAATCAGTTCCTGTTAAGATAAAAATTTAATGTAGCGTCATTAGGCATAAAAGGAAAAATGAGAACTGTTACAGGCATTGTGTGGCCTAGCCAATGTTTTGAAAAGGACCAAGTTACATTTATATTGAAATTTACTATTAAAGACATTTGATTGGCTTTCATCCTTTATGTTTCTGAGAAAACAGTTATTTCATGTATGTACCCCGGTATTTGGAAATGGGAATCTCTGTGGGTTATCTCCTTGTACCAAGTTAATTTTGTATGGTTCAAAGTGGAGATAATTTTAATTAGCATATCAATAGCCTCTTTTGATATTTAAATGAAAATTATCTTCTTTTTAACCATTTATTATCTCGAAGCCATGAAATGGCTGGAGAGATGTTAAAATGACAAGAACAAATCATGTGAGGCTTCAAGCCTATTAACAGCTCTAAAAGATGATCTTCGTGCTTCCGATAAAATATAGTGCGCAAGTTTCTTTCAAAATCGTATACATTGTGTTTTTAAGTTATATTTCTTCATTTTCTTGAGTTGAATACATTGTTGTTTTATTAAATTGTTTATCAAATTACTCGTTTTTTTTTTTTATATTGCGTCTCGGATCAACGAACCTGTCACACAGTAATTTGTCAAAGATGAAAATAACATTTGTTTACCTGTGACAGTGTATTGCATATATTTATATCAATGAAATCGACATGCGAAATCACACAATCCGATTATTTTCACGCATTACGGAATAACTTAATACATGCAGACGTATGCAGCAGTTCTTTAGATGACTACGAAGTTATGCCACATGTAGATTTTCAGGGCTTCGAGATTCAGCTCCATCGGAGCCTTGATAACTAACTTGGTACAAGGAGATAACCAACTGAGGTTTCTTAATGGTAAAATTTATGGTCTGATTTTAATATAGTTTATACAATGGATTGCTTTTAAAACAATATATGAAGTGTTCAAAAGTCAGGTTTTTGGTAACTCCATAAGATTTAGAGCTGCAAGTGGCCAAAGGTATGCAAGGTACCTGTATTTTTCCCCAGATTATATGACTTGTTTCTTTTGATTTGTCTATATAGCTAATGTTTCCATTAGTTTTGAAGAATTTCTAAACAGTTTCAGAATTATTAGTGAAAAAGGAGGCTAAAACTGCATTCCTATGTAAAGACTTGGTACATATTAATTGACATATTATTCTATTTTTAGAATCTGGAGATGATATTTCCTTGAGTTCAATTTCAAGTGATGAAGAATTTGAGGCAGAGCAGGAAAAGAAACAAAGTATGTCTAATGGAAAATAAATCAACAAAATAGTAAAGATTTAGCTTGAAATGAGTATCTTCAAGTCAGATATAAACGTAAAACTGTTTGTTTAATCTATGGAAAATTTTTACTCCATATCCCTGTAGTTCTTCAAAGATCCTTAATGTATCAGAAATTTCATTTTTGTATAAACTTGCTTTAGGATTTAGACCAATTTTTTGGATAGAAGCATGTCCCTGTATAATTCTATTGATTTATGCCTTTTACAATAGGAATAAAAGTAATTTTGGAGGAGTTTATTGATGTGTTAATGCGGCGGACTCGCTCACAAACTGTATAAAGTTCAATGGACTTTATGTAAAGTTTGTGAGTGAAAGGGCGCGTTTACATGTCCATAAACTCCTCCAAAATTACTTTTATTTCTGATAATTTCTATTGTTTGCACTTTAAACAATGAATTTGACTTCACTGTATACTGCACTTTTTAACCTCTTGAGTGTATTCATGGGCAAGAAGTGTTTATTGGAAAAATAACTTCTTCGTTTTCATGACGTTAACCAATGAAATTGGGAGTTGCATTTACATTTGGAATTACATATATATTATTTGATAATTTTTTTTTGTCTTGCTGTGGCAAAAGTCCAAAAATAACACTTAGTTGCTGAAAGCAATGTATACAATTGGTTTGCTTTACTAAAGTTTTCAAAAATCTTTGACTTCCAATAAACAAATGCATTTATGCTAATTTATCAATACTGTAATTATTAATCAATTACCTCTACATTGTTTGAATACTCAAACAGAATGTTCCCTAAAGTAAATATACAGCTAACATGTATATTTAATATGGCTACTTATTATTGTAGGTATAGATGCTTTGGACATTGATTGGGCTAGTTTGCAGCAGGATGTAAGACCTAAACCTCCAGTCACTGGCTCTGCTCTCAACAGATATAAAGCCAGTAGTATATTTTCCAGAATTGGCATATCAAAACAATATGCTGGTGAAGAACTATTTAACAGAATACAGAATGAAGTTATCAAGTCAGAACCAGGTAAGATTTATTGGTAGGTCTAAAATGTCAGCTTTTGCCAGGTAATATTATCTAAAATGTCTGCTATTGCCAGGTAATTTTGTCTAAAATGTCATTTATTGCCATTATTTGTCTGTCTTAATCAAAAGAAAAATTTAGGTCACAGACAGCATCCCAAGCAATCATTGCAGTTGTCATCCCAAAATTCATCATGCATACCAATATGGTTAATGTTGTACATGTCAGTTAGCAGGAATGGACTTAAACCTTTAAACCATTCTACTTAACCAAGTCGCTCATGGGTAAAATGAAGGTCACAGACAGCATCGGATGCATGCATTGGAGCTTTCTTCCCAAAGTGCATTATGCATAACATTGACTAGTGTTAATGTTTTTTATACCCCCACCCCGCAAAGGAAGTTTAGTGGGTATATAGGAATCACCATGTCTGTCTGTCCACACTTGTTGTAAGGGCAATTCCTCTGAAACCAAACTTCAAACAAAGGAAGGATACCATATGGAAATGTTCATGATGGAATATAATAATTGTCCGAAACTAAGAAGGGGAGATAATTGACTTTGAGTTTTCATTGATTCCTCTTCACAGAATATCATGTAAACACAACTACTCTTAAACCACACAAAGGGTTTGATGGAAAAGGAGATAATTTAATTATGACTTTTAATTGATTCCTTCAATTCTTCAAAGATTTTTTGGACTTGGACAATTTAAAAAAAAAATTAAAGGGTAGATATTGTGAAGTAAAGCTCTGGGAAAGAATCACTTTTTCATCGTTATACCCTTGAGAATTTGTTTTCAAAGTGCTGTAACCAAATTTCTGTAACACTTATGTCCAAAAATGGGTGATTTTTGTCTGATTTTGACAGAATATTTTCATGAAAGTTATTTTTTGAGGATTATATCATTGCGTCCATACTTGTATTGTGTCCACAACCATCTAAATTTGCATGTTCCATATTCAGGGTACAATGAGCGGGGATATACCTGGCTGCCATTTTGCTTTTTTTTTAAAAGATTTTTTTTATCATTTGAAACAATTACCATGTTTTGTTGTATTTAAAAAATATCTTTTTATAGAGAAGTTTTTGTTAACAATGTTATTCATAAATTTAAATTATTTTCAGCTGAAAACACTGGGGAAGACAGTGAGTCACCAAAACCAGAAAACAAATTTAAATTTAAAAGCGACATTGCTGTTTTCCATGCATCAATTACAAGTAAAATCAGAGAGAGACAGAACTTATTGCGGAATATTGGACCATTTAGAAGAGCATTGTGTGCAAGGAAAGATTTGGAAATCAGGCGGCAGCTTTGCAGAATTGAGAAGGTATTTACCAATACTATAACAAAAACTTTTCCAATGTATCTTGTTTGCCCTATTTTCAAAAGAAAAATGTTTGCATTCAGCAGTAGATTGGAATTGGGGCTCTATGATCATTTGATTATTAAATTATTTTGGTATACTAATATAATAAGCTATTGCCTTCCTCCTATTAAAATCTGGTAGGAATTCCACCTCATATTTGTCACCTTTAAAAAACAATAAAGGAATATTAAGAATTGCATCTCACCTTTTGAAAAGGAAAATTGGATTCAGAATGAAAATATTTTTCAATGCATTATGGTGGATGAAATCAGTGACGTTCATAAATCTGACACAACATCAGAAACCTGAGGAGTGACCATCCTTAAAGTTGTTCCCATTGTTGGTACCAGCTATGTCGAAAACTATTGACACAGTTATGAAAAATATTTTATAAGGAATTGGCTTGATTTTTTACTTTTAACAATCTTTGGAAACCTGACCTTGATTAAGTCCTATAATTGACAAATATTAAAAGTGAATTGGGGTCTCTTTCTCCCTCTGTTTGAAACACTTTGTGGAGTATAACTTCAAAAAACTTAACTGGATTTGAATAAATTTTGCTTAGAGGAAAAAGTCTAATAGTAATGAAGACACATCAAGGATGACTTCAGAAGGCCTTTATGGATTTGAATAAAACCTGCATAGATGAAAGCTTTAATTTTGAATTATACATTTGTATATCAAAATTTCTTGACTTGTATCATTGGGAATATGATATTGAGTTTGAAACTTGGAAATGACTTACATGATGTAAAAGTAAGTGATTTTCAGGTTTTCAGATTACTTCTGTCTGTTTTGCAATACTATTCAAAACTGTCCTGGGGTCCTTCTGGTTTTGTCAGTATTCTTTTGATGGATATCAATATTTTCCCAGACACTTTTGATACAAATCATTCTTTTTTGAGATTTTTGATGCCCTAACAAAAATAAACAAGTTTGTTGAATATGTTGAATATATTAAGAATACCAGGTGTAAAAGAATTTTTTTTTCGATACAAAGTTGATTGTCGACAATAATAGACTAGGCCTATGTAGCAGAGTCTAGCTGTTATTGTAGACAATACACCAAGTATTAGACACAAAATTCTATTATTCTTATTATCTAAAATTCATAAAGCATAAAAGTTTGTTTTTTTAAAGTCAAGGGAAATTGATAAAAAATAGTTAGCTTCTGATTTGTCAGTAGTACATTCATACAAACTGTTGACAAAGTGAAAAGAGGGATGCTGGGCAGTTAAGTTATTTTTACTGATATTTTGTTTATTGTGGTAGGAGCAAATACTGAAAGTTTTGGTTTGATGAGTTCAAAGGAAACTCTTGTAAACAAGGACATTTTTGTGCAGTCTTTTTATTACTGTTTTCAAAATTAATATCATTTTGCACAGTCTTGAATTTTTATTCGTTGTTTGAGCTACTAACTGCATCAAAAATTCAAATGTTTGCCATCTTTCAATTTTTGCACTTCATCTCTTAATAGCGCAAAAATAGGAAATGTGAAGACTGCCACAAAAATTACCATGTCCACAGGAAAACAAATGTCTATGAACAGAAGAACAAATTTGAAAATAAAAATATGTATAAAGTAATTTAGGTTAACCATTATGTGTTCATATATTTAAATTGTCTATATTTTCCTGTATTTCAGAGTATGGATACAGTACATTCCTATCCAGCTCCCGTTACAGACAGTGAAATGTACAAATTAAGTGTTCAGTTATTTAGACAATCATGTAAAACTCCAGAGAAACAAGAACCAACTGAAATAAAGTTAAAAACTGACCAGATTAAACAGGAAGTGACTTGTTCATAGTAATTTATCATATGTCATCATTTATAAATATCTTGTCTCTTTCAAGCTGCCATAAATCTGATTATGGAATATTTGTTTCTGATGAACATGGAACTTGAACATAGGGTTGACTTACAAGTCCTTTGCTCATTTTGTAATTCCATAGATTTGATCTTCTACATTGATATTTAAATTCAATATTTTTCACTTACCTTTAAAAGGAAAATGACAATAATGATCAGGGTTAGATTAAGTTCAGCTTTGGTTTAAAAGAGACTTAAAAAATCATGATAATCATTTCATTTGTCTAAATTTTAAAAAAAAATAATAAAAAATTGATAAAAAAGTGTGTCATGTTCTTCTGCTTAGTCATAACTTTAGTCAAGTTTGTTGGAAGTTTTTAGCTAAACTTGCTTTGCCAGGGGGAGCATTTACCATCACTATGTGTCGGCCATCTCCTGTAAACAACTTCTTTTTCAGAACTACTGAATGAATTTCAACCAAATTTGGCATGAATGATACTTATGATGAGATGCTGACTATTTATGCTCATTTAAATTATTTCAGTTGGAGTTGACATATGTGTTGTGGTCTCATGTTCATTACTCCATATCCTTTCATAAAACTATCATCCAACATGGCTGCTAGTGTGGAGCTTAGTTTAATATTGGACTCTGTAGGAAAAGGCATACAATGATTTTTTTTCTAGAGAACTGTAGAAACTTCAAACATTGCAGTTACTTTGGTGCAGATAGACCATATCCAAGTTCTGGTATCAGGATTTTGAAGACAACTTTTCAACATGTCACAGTATAGAAAACATGACATCATAGAGCTCAAAATGTCACAAAATTCTGTTTTTGAAGTAAATTCTTCTAAGTCACATGGGGCGGACATAATTGTGACGTAGGGCGGACCATCAACAACTGGTGAATCTAAATACCAGAACTCGGATATGGTCTATTAACCATCCAACATGGCTGCCAGCAAGGAACTTGGTTTAACACTTGACCTTTTGGAAAAATTCGTACAAAGATCTTCCAGAGAACAACTGAATGGATTTAAATCAAATTGGATACAGTCAAATGATACTAAGGTCCTGACCAAGCATTATTAACTTGGTGCTGATCCGTCTTTAAAGAAACCACTAGCAATATACATAGTTTAGCATTGAACCCTTAAGGAAATGGATGCAACGATCTTCTAGGAAACCCCTGAAAGGATTTCAACAAAAATTGCATGAATGCTGACCTAGTTTTGATACTTTGGTGCTGATCCCCGATTCAAAATTGCAGCCAGCTAAGAACATTGTTATACACCCTGCAAATGAAGCTTAGAAGATATATAGGAATTGCCCGTATGTCAAGACTTCTTGTAAGTGCAGCTACTCTAAAACCCCTAAGGGATTTTGATGAAACTTTGCACAAAGAAATGACACTTTATGGAAATGAGCATGACGGAATATAATTATTGTCTGAAACCAGGAAGGGGAGATAATTTACCTTTGACTTTTCATTCATGGATTCCTGCTGCACAAGATTACCTTGTAGGCACAACTTCTCTTAAACCACTTGAACAATTTTGATGAATGTTTACACAAAGGAAAGACACACTATGTAAATATGCATAAAGGAATATTATTGTTGACAAAAATTACCTCATTAATGCGACTTTTTTTAAACCATTTGAAGGATTTTGATTAAACTGTAAACAAATGGGAGGATGTGCATGGAGGAATATAATTGTTATCCAAAACCAGGAAATTGTGACAATAATTTTTGTAATTGGAATCTTCTTGACAAGTTGTTTTCAAAGTATTGCAACTGAATTTTATCTAATGCTTGTGATTGAGTAAAATGGATCAAAGTGCCAAAAATGGGTGAATCTTACATTTGTTCGGTTTCGACAGAATATTTTCACTTGAAAAGTTATTTCTTGAGGATCATATTGTGTTCATACTTTTAATGTTTCCACACTTGCACCATGTCCACACCTGCCTGTATTGTGTACACTTGGAAATAAACTAAGGTACAGCAGTTCTCTTCAAAATTGTGTCCTGCAGGTCTGTCCCTCATTCAAAATGGCTATCAGCAGCCGAGTAGGGAAACAAGTTTAACAATTGACCCTGTAACACAAAGGTTCTTAACAAAGTTTAAAAATGAGATACTATCACACTGAGATTTATTTGTCTGTCCAGATGAGGGGTACTGGCTCTTGACAACATCTTGGTATTCCTGTCCTAAGAAGGGTGTGTTATATGGTGCACCCTCCATCTGTCTGTCCAATAACTTTATATTTTTTATAGTTTTTTGCTTTTCAGTACAACATACTGATCTGAGTTTTGGTATACAAAGTTAAAGATCATATTTCAATTTGTACAGAGTTTGGTCCTTGAAATAGAGTAAATCTTTAAAAAGTTTCTGCATTTTATCTTGGGAATTTCCATTGATTCCTTCAGAAAAAATAAACTCATAATGTGCGCAACTCCTCTTTAGCCATATGAAGGGTTTCGATGATACTAAACAAAAAAGGAAGACTACTACATGCAGATGTGCATGAAGGAATGCGATTGTTGTGCGACACCACAAGGAAGATAATGTGGCTTTGTTATGCCCCCGCGACGATAAGTCAGGGGGTCATATTGTTTTACCCCTGTCCGTCCGTCCGTCCGAGGGGGGTACATGGTTTGTCGGCGCAACTCCTCCTACAGTTTTTATGCTAGAAAGTTTTTATTTTGCAGATCATTTGTACATATATTGAAGATGTGCATGTGATAAGGATTTTGATTTTGGTGTATTTTTGTCAAAAATATACATTGTTGAACTCAGTCATTTTTGGTGATTTTTCATAGAGGGTACATAGTTTGTCCGTGCAACTCCTCCTACAGTTTTGATGCTAGGAAGTTTTTATTTTGCAGATCTTTTGTACCTATATTGAAGATGTGCATGTGGTAAGGATTTTGATTTTGGTAAATTTTTTTTAAATTATACATTGCTGAACTTCGTCATTTTTTGGTGATTTAGTAATAGGGGGTGCATAGTTTGTCCATGCAACTCCTCCTACAGTTTTTATGCTAGGAAGTTTATTTTGCAGATAATTTGTACTTATATTGAAGATGTGCATGTGAGAAGGATTTTGATTTTGATGTATTTTTGGAAAAAATACACATTGTTGAACTTAGTCATTTATTGGGTGAATTATTAATAGAGAGTACACAGATTGTCCACACAACTCCTCCTAGAGTTTTGATGCTATGAAGCTTTTATTTTGCAGTTCATTTGTAATGCATGTGGTATGTATTTTGATTTCGGTTCATTTTTTTTTCAAAAATATACATTGTTCAACTTTAAATTTTTTGGTGATTTAGTAATAGAGGGTACATAGTTAATCTGTGCAACCTAGAATAACATGTGTTTAGCGGGGGCATCATATGTGTCTTACAGACACAAATATTACTAAAACTCCCAATTTGATTCAACCTTGCACAAGGGCATGTCATCCTCTAGTTTTTTGCATTGATTCCTTCTAAAAAGATAACCTCTTAAATGCAACTTCTGAAACTACTTGAAGGATTTTGGTGAAAATTTACACAAAGGAAAGACACTAAATTCATATTTGCATGAAGGTACACAATTTTTGTCCGACATCATGTATGGAGAAACAGATGAACTTCCATGGATGTCTCAAATTTTTTTGTTGTCCTTTTGTTCAGGTTTGACCTTGAAAGCTTGAAAATCCCACCAGGTCAAACTGTTTAATTAGTCTTTTGGTTGTTTCAGCCATTAAAATATGGACTGTAATTTCACTTCATTTATTATTAGGAAATGAGGGTGCAGGGATATCCTTTTGTGGCTTTGAAAAAGTCACCTGTAGTTTTATATGTGGTGAACTTTGAATTTGGTTTTGATGAGATGATTTTTTTGGTGGATTTTTAGCTCACCTGGCTATAGCTAAGGTGAGGTTTTGCCAATTGTTGGTGTCTGTAATCTGTCATTCTTAAATTTTTCATTCAAAGAGCTTCTTCCATTGAAACCATCTAGCCAATTGGGACCAAACTTGGTCACAATCATCCTTTGTATCTAGCAAGTCTGTACCTCATACAAGATGGCAGCCTTCAGGGAAGATAGTTTTACATTGGACCAAATGGAAAACACACTGAAAGATCTAAGAAACTACTGTTCCAATTAGAACCAAACTAAATCAATACAGTCCTTGGATGGTCCCTTCAAAAAAAAAGGTATACAGCAGGTCTGTACCTCATCCAAGATGGCTGCCATTGTGGAACATAGTTAACATTGGAAACTATGGAAAACACAAAGATCTTCTCAGGGGCTACTAGTTCAAANTTTGGCCCTTTTTTAAAAAACGGGCGGGGCCACAATACCCAAAACCAATCCCAACCTTCCTTTTGTGATAAGCAACATTATGTTAAAATTTCATAAGGATTGATCAACTAGAACTGAAGTTATCGCACGGAAACGAAGAGTCTACAGACGCCGCCGACGCCGACACCGACGCCGACGCCGACGCCGCCAGTATCATACCAATATACGACCTCAAAAATTTTTTTGCGGTCGTATAAAAAGGTATACAGCAGGTCTGTACCTCGTCCAAGATGGCTGCCATTGTGGAACATAGTTAACATTGGAAACTATGGAAAACACAAAGATCTTCTCAGGGGCTACTAGTTCAAACTTAGTAACAACAGTCCTTGGGTGATACCCCTTTTAAAAATATATGCAGCAAGTCCACATCTCATCAAATATGGCCGACAGCGGGGAACTACCGTATTCATTCTGTTAAATGCCCCTGCTCTAATAAACCCCCTCCCACTTTCATCTTGATGATTTACCGAAATCTGGGCTAGGAAACTTAATCCTTCATGAAACACGAACAGAACTACTATAAAAAGCTACGAATCTATTAAAACCTACGTATGTACACTATTTACATCAAATTTTCAAAGTATCAGTGTCCCAGGCTGTCATAATCAGACAATAATTACAAAAACTAGACATCAGCGAGATGGTTTCCATCTCTCTGGGCCCTGCTCCAATTGTGACCTAGAGGTCAATGGTCAAGGGTCATCAACTATTGTACCTGACATGTCACCTTGAAGCAATCTATCCACATGCCAAATATCAAAAGCCTATCTCAAAAGAGAAAAAAGTTATAGCCCGGACACTACTTTGTCATTGAAAAAGCATGAATGTGACCCTGAGGTCAAAGGTCACCAACAAAGGTATGCGACACATCTTGAGTTGATCTATCTACATGCTAAATATCAAAAGCCTATCTCAAGAGAAAAAAAGTTATAGCCTAGACACGACTTTGTCATTGAAAAAGCAAGAATGTGACCCTGAGGTCAAAAGTCAAGGTCAAAGGTCACCAACCAAGGTACGCGACACGTCGTCTTGGGGTGATCTATGCACATGGCAAATATCAAAATCCTATCTCAAAAGAGAAAAAAGTTAAAGCTCGGACAAGATTGTTTTGGACAGACGGACGGACAGACTGATTACTATAGGGCGTCCGCCACTTTTTGTAGCGGGGCCCTAATTACACAATGCAGATGTAGATTAGATACTTAGATACATCTAGTAATAGCGCTATTCATAGAACAGATGTACTATAGTCTATTTCTCACAACAATGATACAAGACAAAATCGATTTTTGGTACGAAATAAACGCACCCTCTGGAAAAAATGCAACACCCCCGGGGCGTTTAATAGAATGAATACGGTAATTTAAACATATTGGACCTATAGGAAAACACATTCAAACATTGAAATACTTGGCAAATTCAAATCATACTTGGTCACTGTTGTCTTTAGTTGTGCCATTTGAAAATGTATGCAGCAAAAAAGTGCCTCATCCCAAGATGGCTACTAGCAGGGAACTTAGCTTTACATCAGGCCCTAGGGCAAAAAACACANTCAAATATGGCCGACAGCGGGGAACTACCGTATTCATTCTGTTAAATGCCCCTGCTCTAATAAACCCCCCCCCCACTTTCATATTGATGATTTACCGAAATCTGGGCTAGGAAACTTAATCCTTCATGAAACATGAACACAACTACTATAAAAAGCTACGAATCTATTAAAACCTACGTATGTTCACTATTTACATCAAATTTCCAAAGTATCAGTATCCCAGGCTGTCATAATCAGACAATAATTACAAAAACTAGACATCAGCGAGATGGTTTCCATCTCTCTGGGCCCCGCTCCAATTGTGACCTAGAGGTCAATGGTCAAGGGTCATCAACTATTGTACCTGACATGTCACCTTGAAGCAATCTATCTACATGCCAAACATCAAAAGCCTATCTCAAAAGAGAAAAAAGTTATAGCCCGTCCACAACTTTGTCATTGAAAAAGCATGAATGTGACCCGAGGTCAAAGGTCACCAACAAAGGTATGCGACACATCTTGAGTTGATCTATCTACATGCTAAATATCAAAAGCCTATCTCAAGAGAAAAAAAGTTATAGCCTAGACAGGACTTTGTCATTGAAAAAGCAAGAATGTGACCCTGAGGTCAAAAGTCAAGGTCAAAGGTCACCAACCAAGGTACGCGACACATCGTCTTGGGGTGATCTATGCACATGGCATAGATCCAATTAGAACCAAACTAAATCAATACAGTCCTTGGATGGTCCCTTAAAAAAAAAAGGTATACAGCAGGTCTGTACCTCATCCAAGATGGCTGCCATTGTGGAACTTAGTTAACATTGGAAACTATGGAAAACACAAAGATCTTCTCAGGGGCTACTAGTTCAAACTTAGTAACAACAGTCCTTGGGCAATACCCCTTTTAAAAATATATGCAGCAAGTCCACATCTCATTAAATATGGCCGACAGCGGGGAACTACCGTATTCATTCTGTTAAATGCCCCTGCTCTAATAACCCCCCCCCCCCCACTTTCATCTTGGTGATTTACCGAAATCTGGGCTAGGAAACATAATCCTTCATGAAACACGAACACAACTACTATAAAAAGCTACGAATCTATTAAAACCTACGTATGTACACTATTTACATCAAATTTCCAAAGTATCAGTGTCCCAGGCTGTCATAATCAGACAATAATTACAAAAACTAGACATCAGCGAGATGGTTTCCATCTCTCTGGGCCCCGCTCCAATTGTGACCTAGAGGTCAATGGTCAAGGGTCATCAACTATTGTACCTGACATGTCACCTTGAAGCAATCTATCCACATGCCAAATATCAAAAGCCTATCTCAAAAGAGAAAAAAGTTATAGCCCGGACACTACTTTGTCATTGAAAAAGCATGAATGTGACCCTGAGGTCAAAGGTCA